>JASCZI010272314.1:4928-19557 GCA_036250425.1 Stylosanthes scabra | reverse complement strand
ATTGACATTTTCACAAATTGTGCAACCCCAGCATCCACAGTGCCATCTTCTTTCGAAATAACGAATCTCCGAACAATCCAGTAGCCCAAAGCAGCTCCAGCCAAGATGATACCAAGTAGTACAAAAACAGCAACCTGTAGAGTGTAGTCCATTGGCAAAAATATATTACAAGAGAATTTAAGAATTAAGATACGCTAGACAAGAAGCCAAGTCACATAGGACAGACACGCAAAGATGGTCAAATTTCAGCAAGAGTTATCCAGCATGTAATACAGAGGAAAACTAGCTGCAGGGAGGTAATAATTAGACAACAACCAACTATGCAGTAACAACACTAACATGGGCATTGGGCATAATACAATGAAGGCATGGACATATAAATACAAATTTGCATGCATGTTTCCATAAATACATTAATAAATATCCATAAGAGCATATGTTTTCCGTTGAACTCTTGCTAAACCAAAGAATTAATAAATATTTAACAGAAGCTATATATATATGGTTTCTCATCATATGTAAAGTATAAATAATAACATATGTGGGTTTTAACTTTTAAGAAGCCTCCGAAAATGATCGAGAGTCTGGATGTCAGTCTGTCCATATAGATGTTGACCATTAAATATGCATCGCATGACACAACATAAAAATATAGATAGGCACTAAGCATATCCAAAAAAGAATAAGATAGACGAAATACTTACTGGATTGTGCATATCTTCACTCATCCCAAAACTCTGAAGAATCGAATTTACAAACAGAGAGAATTGGTGCAAAAGGAATGATCCAGCTCCAAGCTGAAACAGCACATTGCAATAAATTTAGAAGAATAATATAATAATTACAAGAAACATGAAGAGACTGAGATTCAAGTTAACAAAGACCAATTAAATCAAACTCACCACAGATCCATATATGGTAAGGTATAAGATATTTTTTCTTCCAGTTGGTAATAACTTCATGCCCTAGATCACAAATAGGAGAGAATAAGCTTAGATAACATGTTAAACAAACCAACAAAAACTTAGAATAAACAAAACAAAATGCAATCCAGATATATAATATGAAAATACTTTGTTTACCTGGAAAAGAATGATTATAACAACAAGAAAGATCCCTATAGCCATTGAAGTGCTATAATAAAATGGAACCCAACTACTAATTATTGGAGCCAACAACAGTAGCGCCAACCCCAGAGCAAGAAAAATGAGGCGCCATTGCTGAAAATCTGCAAAATTTGTAATGACGCATATAAGCACCAGTTTCTAAAATACTAGACAAGACACAATAATAAAATTACTTATTCTTTTCTTATGAGATGGAAGAACTCATACCTTCTTCAAGAGCAACTGTAACAGAACCTGAAACTTGACCATTAATCCCCACATCAATGTACTTGGTTTCGTAAGGTGACATAACAGAATTCCATATCCCCTTCTGCACCGTCTTCCATTCATCCTTTTGACAGTGGCACCATCCAAGTGAATTGTTCCTGAGCATGTTTTGTAAATTAGTGACAGGCTTTTGCAAGAAGTTGAAACTAGATGAATGTTTGTGACACTAAATTAATAAAAATATAATGTGATGAACAATCGGAGTTATACACATACCTGTGAAAACAAACCTGAATTTTGCTATGTAACCTCTCTGGGATTGCAGCAGAGGGGGCCACAGAAACGCGGAATGAACTGGCATAGCTCCCAAGTTTCCACCTTGAGATACCAGAAACTTGAACACGCTCACATCGAAAATTGTCTTTAGCCCCATGAGTAGCCAAATGCCCCGAAAGTGGTGAAGGGGTCACATCCAGAACCGGCTTCTCAATATCAATACCTGCAGTTGTAAAGCATTCAGATTATTCCCAAATACGAGCGTTAAAAATAGAAAATCAGAACAGAATAATTAGAAAACTAAAGATACCTTTTTTTTTTAATGTATAAAGTGAACATTTAAGTGTAACACAATTACCTCAAAATATATAAAAAAGAGGAGTGATCTAGTTATTCTCTCAGGAAACAAGAACACAGCTCCCTAAGATTTTGCTGGAAACCCATCAACAAAAGCACTTTTGGATTAAAACAAGAATACATTCCGATATCCTGGGTAGTTCGTAATGGCATTTTCTCTTTTTTTCCAAAACCAAAAAATAGGACTTTACCCTGTGAAACGAATAGAACTTCAGTTGCGATCAAATTTCCCCAACATAACTACGATGATCAATGGGACTCAACACTTAACAAAACAAAAGTCACAAACCAAGACACGCCAATAACACCTACCCAAAAAACATGACCGTGTGAAAAATTAAAGTCTTAAGGAAAACCCTAAACTCAGAACTACTAATTTAAAAAATAAGAACGCAAAAGTTCAATCAAATATGCTTGGAAGTTAGAACCCAATGCATTGGTGAACAGTGAACTGCGTGCTGGGGTTTCCAGCAGAAATCAAAGTAGGAAATTAAAAATCGAGTACACTAACTAAACAGTAAATCGAGGAATAAGAACAGAGTAATAAATAAAAAAAAAATAGATAAACATGCAGGAAGAAGAAAAAGAAGAAGGAAAAGAAGGGACCTGAGAGTGTAGAGGGATTATGGTTATCTGAGTCGGCCAGTGAGGAAAGGAAGAGGAAGAGGAAGAGGAAGAGGAGGGTGGTTATTGCGGTGGCGGGCGCAGTGCAGAACCACCCCATGATGGGAAATGCAGAAGGGTATAAGAGCCGCGGTCTTTTATGTGGTGAATTTTGAATGATTAAGGAGGAAGGAAGGAGTGGTGAATTTATATTTCTCTCTTTTCGTCATTTGATTTGCACCGCGTCGCGTTTATTTTAAGGCAACGTTATTGTTGTTGATATTGTTGGGCTTTTTCTTTTTGGGGTTTTCTAACGCCTCCATTTACGCGGGTTATTGGATATTTGGATTTTGGAATGGACGAAAACATACCAGTTCGGATATTAATAAGAAGTCTACTATGTAGATTGCAAGTTGCATCTACTAGACGACACATGCTGGAAATTGATTGGCTGAGAGGTGGGGCCCACATGATGGAAGAGGGTGTGTTAAGAAGTCATTATGGTGTTGGCTTGAATGATTAGGGATGCTTAGTGGTGTTAAATAAGAAAGGGAGAAATTGCACTGTGGTGTGGGCCATTTTTCTGAAGATCCAAGTCTATGGTTTGTTTTTTTGTCATGTTTGGGTTTATTAAAGGTCATTCAATATTTAATGGGTTTTTAGCAACTCAAATAGATAAAAATCTGAATTGGGTACATTAATTCCAATGATTTTCATAAATGATTTGAGTGGGAAGTAAAAAAAAGTAAATAGGGAACTCAAAATAAATGGAAAAAAAAAATAAGAAATACAAAAGTGGTTTCTTTCGAAGAAGCATTGCAATTAAGGTTTGTAACAAAGAAGGAGTAGGGTGCAAAGAAGTTAGTTTCTTCAGAGTGCAGAAATCACTTCATTTTCAATTTTTCAAAAAAAAAAAGGCATAGAATACGATGATGATAACATAAATTAATAATAAACGCAACAAATTAATAATTTAATATCCTAACAAATGCAATCATAAATAAGTTACAGGAAGCGACAATTTGGTTATAAATTTATGGGATCATATTCGGCATCAATAATGAAATGAGATTGAGTATACATAAATCATAAAACGGAACTGTAAATGCATTTTTGACATTTTTTTGAAGTCTTTCTTTGTATGGTAGAACCTAGAGCTCTAATTTCGTTTCAGCATATTAATATTGAAATATTACATATCAATTATTAAATAATATAAATAATTATTTCGTACCTATTTCTACATTTTTTAACACTTAAAAATAATTTTTTCATATATTCTAAATACAATATATCACTTTTCAATTAAAATATCCAAACAAAACAAATTATGACATAATTTATTATTTTAAAAGTTAATTATATAGATAAAATTATGATTTGGCATCACAATTAATGGAAACGTATTTTCACTCTAGTTTATGAAATTGTCTCCAAATTTGGAATAAATGACCCACTTCTGTACTAACACACACAAAACTTTTGTTTACCCACGTTCTGTTATTATTTCTAAATAAATTTAAAAAAATTGTTATCTTTTTGCCTTAATTCTAAAATTTAATAACTGTCTCCATA
Organism: Stylosanthes scabra; assembly: GCA_036250425.1. Lineage (NCBI taxonomy): Eukaryota > Viridiplantae > Streptophyta > Magnoliopsida > Fabales > Fabaceae > Stylosanthes > Stylosanthes scabra. The sequence goes on along the minus strand of JASCZI010272314.1, from coordinate 15,412 downwards.
CGTCTAAAGAAATATATGACTCAATAAGCAATGTTCAAGAATGTGTTCGAGAAAGAAAAAAGTTTATAACTCGTGCATCATAAAAATTGATAAATCAAAACTGTGACTCATGCAAATTTTAATTTGACATTAACAAATTCCACTCACCTAATTTTCATTTTAACATAAATTTTAATTGTCTTCAAATAGGTTTATTTAATACTTCATAAGAATAAATCTATTTAATTTGAATATCTGAACTTCTATTTTTTTACAGTAATGCCACAGCAACATTATTTAACTTAAAAATATACATTATTTTTAACAACAAATAAAAATTATAAATATCATCAACACAAAATATATAATATATACCCTAAATCCTACATCTAATTAAATCCTAAGGCTTTTTGGACTCAATATACGATGCCCCAATATTTTGTGTTTCACATCCTTATTTTAAAAAGTCTATTTTGGCCAAAAATAATTTGCAACATCAAACATAATTACCACAAACCCAAACATGAAGCCCAACAACAACTACCACCTAGTCCTTTATAAAAAAAGCCAAGCCCAATACATTACCTAATACAAAAGCATGTCTAATTACACAATTAAGACAAACGCGATTCTCATGTTACCCACCTTAAAAACGTACTCCACACACAAATTAACCAATCAAGTGTTTCCATTTGATGTCTACATGTATAGATTTTCATCTACGCCATAGAATTCACCTAAATATTTTTATCGTTCGAATAACATCTTATTTTTGTTATTACTTTTTAAGACACGAAAGCATGAGGCATGAGTTTAACAGCCGCGTAAAAGTACATGTCTTTTTTTTTTTTTTTTTTTTTGGTGACTTCATGTTTGTAATCCTTGTTCTAGTTTTCTTAGGGTTTTTAAACCCCGTTTTAACCCCCCCCAAAAAAAAAAAAAAAAAAACTAATGCTTTTAAAATTTAGAGTAAATGCCTCGTCCTGATAATTGGTACTTGGTAGACAAAATAACTCTTCATAACTAAGTAAAGTAACTCCTGTAATAAGAGTTCTTTTTTTTTTTTTGGACTTTCTGTAATAAGAGTTCTTAAATCAATTACTTAGAAGATAGTTTAAGACTCATGCCCAAAAAAAAAAAAAAAAATAGTTTAAGACTTAATTAGAAATTTTTGAATTATGAAAACCATTTTATCCTTAGTTAAAAGGATTTACTCTAAGATTTATTATGAGAACCAAACTTAAACAATTTCAAAAAAAGAAACCCACATACTGAAATACACAAGAAACAATATTTGTTTATTCAATTCATAAATAGAGAAAATATATAATCATGTCGATGGATCACAAAGACTCAGCTTAGACAATTACAATACAACTGCATACATTGACATGTGTGGTTTCCTTCCGCATCCACTTTATTTATCATTCATGCACTTCACCACTTCTTAGCTTACCCGTCCAACATGAGGCAGAGAAACACATTCTCACTGCCATTCCCCTTCCTTCATAACCCAACTTTTTTCCCAGACAGTTCCATTATCTCATCAGGATTATGTGGTGTAGATGCATCAGCGGCAAAACAGTAACAATGCCGGCGTAGGACAACAGACGATGACTAAGTCGTGAACATTGTGGCAGCAGAAGACACAGGCTCAACCACAGATGACTAACAATCTCGGTGCATTTGATCACTTTGCACAGAAAAATCTCAACCACAGACTCTAACTTATGCACATTATTCAACCCAAAATGATGACTCATGCAAATGCATATTACTATATTAGAGCAAAACCATACACTAAAATGACCAAGAGCCACCTCAACCCGCGAACCCATCTTCAAAGAGAGTGGTGGAGCCTCAAGTGTAGAGCAAGGCCATGCTGGATAAGAATGTCAAGCATGCCATGCCACTTTTACCCTCCCATCCATCAGGCAAGAGCGAACCATTTCGCAAGGGGCACGAACGCTCTAAAATAAGTAAGGGAAGCTCTAGTTCCTATATTAGCAAAAAGAGTCTCTTTGACTTTGTTTTAAAGGTGCAAAGCATTAAATAAGAGAAGAGAGCTCGGATCTTGCCAAGAGAGGATGGCAGTTAATGATCCAGACCAGCTCACATAATCTTTAATTTCTCCATTCAGACTATTCTTTTTGCTCATACTTATATTTATAAATCTTCTTGAAAAGGCCATGGCCACAGAACTAAGCTCCTCAATGCTCTTAGCCTGTTAACATTCTCGGCTGGTTCATGAGGATCAACTCGGATCCGGTATGCATTTGCAGTGAACCAGGCAAAGAAAGCTGGAGATGCTATTAACTCTGCTAAGGCTTGCTCAGTGTGTCTTCTAGCCGACTCAACCCGATCTTTCTCTGTGAACTCCTTTCGGATGCTGAGGTTGTGATAGGTTGAGAAGTACCCTACTTGCATAGAAGGTGAAGATACAACATGAAACAGACAATGGATCAGACAACTGTATCACAGCAGTGTTATTGCAAGGAAAGTTGTGCATTAGAAGAATTACAGGTTTTGAGTGATAGAATAAACATCTGAATGAAAATCAATAATTTAGAGACTTCCCCAGAGTTTATTAGAGAAACATGTAAGGTGAATGAAAGGCTTAAGCCCAACAAGAGCAAGGAAGTACAAATTTAACAAAAGCACATTGATTCAACAATCAAAGCATGTTCATGTGTATGGGAAATTCTTATATACACAATGGAGAATCTAACAAGGAGGAACCTCCATATTGATTTATTGGCACGAATATTTATTGCCTGACTGATTTATTGCAAAAAAATAAAATTAAAAATATGAATAAGAATAAGTGAATGGTTGTAAAGTGATGTCTTGTGTGAATTTCTTCCACCAGAGGAGGATAGAATAAACGTACCAAAAATCAAAAGAACAGAAAGTGCAATGCATCAATCAATCCTCGTATGACTCATGAGAAAACAGCATTCATGCAGAAGCAACAAGCAACTTATCGTAGAGCTTAATTTTAATTTAATGATTTTCATACAATTAGTACTGAACGTTTGACAAATTTAACCATTTTTTTTCCCTCTTCAACACTAACCATAATGCCATAAGAAATTTAAAAATGTCTTCCCCAAACACGAATCTCAAGATGCTTTATTATGAACAAGTTGGCTTTGGACAAACAAGTTTGCTTTTTCTCAACGGAAATAAATCTTTTCCAGCTTAGTAAACAATACCTCTCATGAATTCATCAGTATCAGCTGTTTTACCATTCACTGAACCTTCATACCTGCTTGAAATGAATGACCTGTTAATGAATGGAGAAGGTTGCAGGCAATATCTTTTACATCAAGACCAATAAATAAATAGAAACCAAAAAAACGAAGAGAGAAAAAGATAAATGAAAACCACAATTGAAGCAAATATGGTAGTGGTCTCCGATAAAAACCATTTTATCTTAACAATAAAAATAAACAAAAGAGAAGTCAAACTTACCATATATTAAGACACTTTATAACAAGATAAACAACTGCGAAAGAGAACAAGGCTCCTTTTGCTAAAGGAGGATCAATAGTGCTCTGAAAAAAAAAAAAAAGAGAGTGAATTCACAATAAATAGAAGTCATAAAAAATACAAGTCAAACATAACTTTTAATGTTTTCTATGTATCGAAACTTTTCGCTTTCATCATCTTAACCAATGTCCTTAGGACCTTTTTTAGCTAAATCCAAATAGGAAGATGAACCAAAATCTTATTATACTATCATTTTAGGAATTGTTCATTTTCTTATTGACCTAGCAAAACTGGTCAGATAAGACGGTGAATTTTGGATAAGTGCCATAGCATACTTCATTATATCTAACCTCTAATTACATGAATGCAAACCTGAAAAATGAAGGTGGATCCTATGATGCGCATTTCCCATTTCAGTATCACAAACTGAGCAACCCCAGCATTGTTAGTACCATCTTGTCTTGAAAAGACAAATCTACTAACTACTGAGTAAAGTAAAGCAGCTCCAGCCAAGATGAGGCTCAGGATTACAAGAATTGCGACCTGTAATAGACAATTGGAAGTGGAATCAGAAAGTGGCGTTCACTAATGAATTACAATTTTAGTGAGGATATTCAGGAGACCTCTCAACTCTAATAACATTCACAATTGAAATGAATAGACACGAGAAACAGTGTTGTCTAGCCTATCACCCCTAACTAGCACATACTAGTGAAAACTAGCTCTTATACTAATGGAATGCGGAAATCTAACATAGACAATCTATGCCAAATCGTACAGGGTGAGGGAAGAGTTGATAAAATATGTCACATAGCCAAGCAAAGATGGTCAGCATTTGACAGGAGTTATCCAGCAGAGTTGACCTTATTAAGCCACCTTCATCTATTGCTGTTGCTGCATAATGTCAATGCCATCAAACTGACCTTGTGATTCAACTGTCCAAGGAGGAAGGCAAGAGCAGAATGGGAAGGTTGATTGGAAGAGTATGGCTAAGATCAAGAAGGGAAAGGGTTGCGGATTTGGAGAATAGAAAGGGCAGAGGAGGTCAACGCAGAATGTGGCTACCGTGTAGGATATACACAATAAAAGGCCATCAGTAATTCAATAATTACAGCAAAATTGAACATCCTTATATTTTGGGATGGAACTTTATGCACCTGAAATAGTCAAATTATAATGACAAGAAAGATCACTGTAACCAATGAACTACTATGGCAAAATGGAACCCATATAATTTAGGAAGGAACTTTATGCACCTGAAATAGTTGAATTATAATGACAGGAAAGATCACAGTAACCAATGAACTGCTATGGCAAATTGGAACCCGGCTGGTCATAATTGGAGCGAACAGCAATGCCAATCCAAGTACAAGACTAATAAGGGACCAATCCTGAAGATCTGCAAAAAGATTTAATAACATATATACATCCATGAGGACCATTAGAAAATAACAAAATAAAAATTAAAAAAAAATGTAGTTTTATGAGAAGGATGGGGGCATACCTTCTTCAAGAGCAATTGTAACAGAATCTGATATTTGGCCATTGATCCTCACATCAACATATCTAGTTTCATAGGGCGACATAACAGAACTCCAGATCCCCTTCTGCACACTCTTCCATTCATCCTTTTGGCACTCACACAATCCAAGTGAGTTGTCCCTATACATACATACTTTATTAATAAGAAAATGCAATCTTCATATATTTCTATTCTGGCCATGCACCAACAAGGAGGAATGCAATGACAGGGAAAAGAAATATAAACATACTATGTGCACTGAAAGTTATACACTTACCCATGTAGACAGACATGAATTTGGCTATGTAACTTCTCTGAGATTGCAGCCGAAGGAGCCACATAAATGTGGAATGAACTGGCATAACTCAAGAGATTCAATCTTGAGATGCCATAAACTGGAACACGCGCACATCTTAAAGTGCTTTGAACACCATCATCATAAGTAGCTGAATTACCAGAAAGGGGGCTAGGATTGACCTGTAACACCGGCCTTTCAATGCTAACTCCTGCAGTTGTGATGTCTTTAGATTCTTTACAAATATACAGGAAAAAGAAATTGAAAGAAAAAACAAGAGAGATATAGAGTGCTTTGTTTCTGTTCATCCAACAAAATACCGAAAATACCCATCAATGATGACAAGCCTCATCATGAAGGTAAAAAATAAAGATAAAAGACAAAGCTTTTGATACGATGTACCATTATGTGCAAAAATTATTGGACATAGTGGCAGCAATGACATAAACCAATAAGATTAGTCACCAAAAAAAAAAAAAAATAAACCAATAAGATCTCAATAAACAAGACGACACAACAAAGAATCAAAGATCATACCCTACATAACTGAAATCAAACATCACTTCCCTACAACTCAAACAAAAGAAAAGCAAATAGGAACCCTGACAATGAAACAATGAACTATTACGAAATGAAAAAGAGAATCAAAACATCCTAAAGTGAAAGAAAAATGAAGGGGGCTGAGAAATTGAAAAAGGGGAAGAAAACCTATGTTGATAAATTATAATTGAGAAGCGAGAGAATCAAGGAAACAGTAATAAATGAGCGGAGGTAGTGGGAGTGGAAGTAAGAAGAGGAAGAGGAAGAGAATATCTATTTTTAGAACCTGGGAGTGGAGACGGATTGTGATGATCGAGGGCGACAAGAGAGGGAGCGAAGAGGAAAAAAAGAAAGATAGCGGCAGAGGAGAAGGAAAAGCGCCTCATATTTTATGGCGAAATGCAATTGAATGAGACGGATAAAAACACGAAGTCTTGAGTTTATATAGTAGCAGTTAAGAAGGGAGGGTCTGGATCCTGGTCGTGGTCGGCGACGACATGGAACTCTTGACGGCTTGACGGGAATTTTTAATCATAAAATATAGCACGGATCAAGTATTACTATTCATGGCACTCAGTACATGGCAGTATTATCTGCCAAGCTTTCCGGTGATCTTAATTATAAAATAAAAAGAATAGAGAGATATATGAGTTATGGATGATGATTTATATAAATTTTGAATGATAATTTAATTATTAATTCTCTAATAACTTCCTAATTATTAATTTCTTAGCATTATTTATTATAAAATTATTATAAAATATATACAACATTAAAATCAACTATTAAAATTAATGACAATATATAATATGAAACATATATAATTTATTTTTGTGACGTCTAAAATATATAATATGAAACTATATAAGTATTTTATAATAATATTAGGTATTCTAATATTTTTAGTAATTGATTTTAATTATAAAATATTTTATGATTAAAATTAATAACTAAAAATATTAAAAAATTTGATATTATGAAACACTTATACCTTTTCTTTATCATAAATGATTTTTTACGATTGTAGATTTAAAATTAGGTACTTTTTATATTGCAATACATAATTTGTGTATATAAAATCATTTTACATTAAATATATATAAAAATTAAATTGGGAAAACTATCAATATTATCTCTAAAATTTTTAAAATTTTTAATTTTAATAATGATAAAAATGTATTAAATTATTTAAAAATATGACAAAATAATTTAAATTTAGTATTTTTATCTCCTTTTTTAAATAACTAAGAAGTATTTTGTCATTAACAAAATTTAAATTTATTTTTGTATGTTTTTAAAAATTTTAGAGACAATAAAAATAGTTTATTCTTAAATGTTATAATATGTTAAAAATTAAAATGATTAGACTAAAATTATTGAAATATCAATATTAGTGAAATAAATTTAACTTTTATAAAATAAAAAAAATTAGTAAAATAAGACGTTAAAAGCTAATTATTATTAAATTTATAATCAATATCATATATAAATTTATTATTTTAATTTAATAATAATTAGATATTTATTTTATGTCTTTATTACTTTCTCATTTTAAGGAAGATGATGATGATTTTAAGGTGAGTTATATGATAAAAAAATATTTATATACAGATGTTATATATTTAAGGATTTTATGAGGACTCATATATATTAATGTTTAAAAATAGAATAAAAGTATTTGATTTATTCTTAATTAATAAATCAGCTCTTTTATTTTTAAAATATGTATATAAATTAACAAAAAACTGATTATAATAGAACATTTAAAACTCTTCCAAAAGTATATATACCTGTGGGGAAATGAATGACGATGTCCTATTGCCCTTCCACACTCTTCTAGAACCAAGTACATCTGGAATATGTAAGGTGGCGTGCATGCGGCTTTCACTTGGAGTTTGATTTTTTGTTTCTTTTTTTTTTATGTTTTGCTTTTATGATACAGAACACGTGGCTCATCAGCTGATGATGAAAAGGATCAGCAGATGACACGTGTAATTATGAGTTCCAAACTCCGCTTTATACATGAGTCCCGTCATACGTGGATGTGTCAGTGTGTGGGACAGTGGAAGGTTCTTGTTAACCAGTGTTATATTTTGAAATTACTTTTAAAAAATATTAAAAATTAAAATATAATCTTAAAATATTTTATATAACATTTAATTATATAAAGTTAAATAAAAAATAATTTTATATTTTATTAATCACATAATTAATCATAAAAAACGAATGTAATTATATATATATATAAAAGTATTTTTCTAATCAAATTAATTTTGTCCTAATAACTCTTTACAATGGTTAAAATAAAAAAAAAAGAGAAGGAGATAAAAGAAAAAATATATAAAATAAAAATTAATTAGACTTGATTATAAAATTAATTTTTTTAAATATATTTTTCTTATTGTTATGCTAAAATATGCTCAAGTATATCTTTTGTATATTTCACCTATGGGAACCGAAATTATTATTATAATTGTTGTTAATGGTTCCAATTTACTTTAGCTTAACTTCTTTTCAATTAAAAATTCATACATACAGAAATGCATGCATAATCGGAAAAATTTTTAAAATTAAATAAAATTTTATTTCCATAAAAAATAATAAAGCCTTTAGTTACACATATCTTCTTTTTTTTTTTTTTAAGTTTACACCAAAATTCACCATACAGCTTAGTGGTAATTGATTTTCAGAGTCTATTTTAAAAATATACTTTGAGTAGAGTTTGAAATAAAAACCTAAAATATGTAGACCTACTTTTTTACCATTAAACCAAGTCAATTTTTATGACAAATGTTTTTTTTAATATATTTTATAATACAATATTATATTTTTAATTAACATATATAATCTAAAATATTTTATTAAATATTATTTTTATTTTTATTTAATTATTTTTTATTTTATATTTACTTTTCTAAAATTAGAAATTTTATAATTGTACAAGAATATTAAATAAAAATTAGATTTTAATTGTTTAATATAGATGTTTAATAAAATTATTTAAAACTATCAATATTATCTCTAATATTTTTAAAATTTTTAATTTTATTAATGATAAAAATGTATTAAATTATTTAAAAATATGACAAAATAATTTAAATTTGATATTTTTATCTCCTTTTTTAAATAACTAAGAAGTATTTTGTCATTAACTAAATTTAAATTTATTTTTGTTCGTTTTTAAAAATTTTAGAGACAATAAAAATAATTTATTCTTAAATTTTATAATATATTAAGTATTAAAATGATTAGACTAAAATTAATACATTAAAAAGCTAATTATTATTAAATTTATAATCAATATCATATATAAATTTTATTATTTTAATTTAATAATAATTAGATATTTATTTAACAATAGTGTTACAAAACTAATATTAGGGAGCCACTAAGGAACCAATAATAAAATTATCATCCAAAATATTATGGATGATAACTTGATTATTGGCTTCCTAATAATTTTCTAATGTTGACTCAAAGACTTTCTCTTATTTTATGTCTTTATTACTTTCTCATTTTAAGGATAATGATTTTAAGGTGAGTTATATGATAAAAAATATTTATATACAGATGTTATATATTTAAGGATTTTATGAGATTCATATATATTAATGTTTAAAAATAGAACAAAAGAATTTGATTTATTATTAATAAATCAGATTTTTTATTTTTAAAATATGTATATTTTTTTTTGGTGACTCTTTTAAAATTGATACAAGCCCAACGATTGATGAGTAACTCTGGCCCAATTAAAGAGTTGAATAATGAAGAGCCAAGAATTAGGTCAATTGATAGACCAAATGAAGAAAGAGCTGTGAGAACTAGGAGGTCTCCAGCCTGGTTGAAGGATTATCAAGTCTAATATAGGAGCGTCGCAGGGAATAAAAAGGGTGTGCATTGCTATGTTAGTTACGTAACAAACTATTGCAGGACTGTTAAATAGGGGGAAAGAATAGAGTAGTGAGTTGTTGAATTTAATTGGTAATTTTGTTATCTTCCTTTGGAAATTTACTGTTTCTGTTTCTGTTGCAGAATGTGTCATACCTTCTTCTTCTTAATACTCTCTTTTGGGATGAATTGATGATTACAACTTCATGATCCATTGTTCTTTGTTACTGAATTCTTGAGTAATTAGATTTGTTGCTGCTATGATTCAATTACAGTTGCAGGTTTAACAATTGGTGCTCTCGTTGAGAGATTCCATGGCGGAAGGAACTCGTTTGAGTCGGTTGGAAGAAATGACACTCTCCAACAAGCATGAAGTGGCGACGTTGAGCAGGGGGCTGATTGAGGCCAATGAACGTATTGCTAAAACACAGTCGCAGCTCAACACCATTGAGCAACTTTTGCGCGACAGTATGAAAGGGAAATCCAACACTGAGGGGAAAACCAACTAAGATCATTCCAATTCGAACCGCGTACCATTCAACTTCAAAGTCGACGCTAACCGCCCTTGGAAGCTCAAGGTTGCCGATCTGCCGATGTGCGACGGTGAGGGCATTGAAGACTGGGTATTCAGAACCAAACAGTACCTGGAGACTTTCAATATCCCGGAGGAGCAGAGGATCCGAGTACTCTCCTTCCATTTGGTCGGCGCCGCCTATGCGTGGTACCACTGGGGAGTTAACAATCAGATCACTTACACTTGGAATTCCG
>JASCZI010272313.1:0-11813 GCA_036250425.1 Stylosanthes scabra | reverse complement strand
CATGCATAAAGAATGCGCTCCAATGATTTCTGAACTTGCTGTTGCTGGAAGAATGGAACGTCAGGTACAGTTCTTGGACAATCAACAACAATCTTACAAAACATACATTCACAATGATCAATAGGCAGAAAATTGTTACAATAATCAAGACAGGAATATACTATGACTTAGAGTACCTGGCGACGCATGCTGATCTCATCATCGGAACGATCAGTATCAGGAATATCATAATACTGAGAAATACACTCAAGATATTCTAAGCGCTTTCTTCGTAGAACCCCCTCCCTTCTATCTGAATTAGGTGGTGCATATCCCTGTTGTCAGTTTATTTTTAAATTTCCAGCAAGACAAAAACTATCCATTACCAACATCAGTGACCGGGGTTCATTAAGATTGACCCCTTACTCAACATGATTCTATAGAGTGTGTAAATACTTTTCATTTTTCATTCCTAATCCCTTTTTTAGTCTCAATGGAGAACATTTTTCATGAAAGCAGTGTCGAAATCTCTTTAGAATAATTCCATAGCTCAACCTAAGAGAACAAAACTTCAATTTGAAACCTGATAAAAATAAAATGAGAATCAACTAATCCTAAAAGTCGGAATATGAATTCTAAAAGATTTATATTATCATGTGTCCCATATCCAAGAACTCGAGTAAGAGAATATAGTTTACCAAGAGCAGCCTCCACACAGTAGGGCGCATGTCATCCGGAACACCACTCCAAGCTAACTCACGCAACTTGTCTACAGCATAGATTTCAAGGAAACAGTTAATTGTGGTAGGAAAATCTAGATTTCCAAAATGATAAAATGTTTAACTAACAGAAATTGAGAAAACTTCATGGACTAGGCTCAACTTCTGTTACAAATTGTCTTGATCCTTACTGTAAAAAATATGTATAAGGTTAAACCTCATGATTGGTGTGTTTATCTGAGCTTATAGTTCAAATTGTTCTTATAATAGAAATAGAAAAATTGAAGTACCTAATATAACCGTTGTCCCAGAAAGAACCTTAGTGAACTTCATAACTCTTGCAGAATCTGTAGATCTGGAACCAATGGTAGACTTGCTGAATTCTTTGGATGATCTCTCAACATGCGAGGCAGATAACCGATTAAAATTGGCAATACCCGTTGGACTCTTAGCTTCTTCCTGTATTGAGAGCATAGATCCCCACTTGATGAAGTGATACAAATCAATCACATGGACACATATAAGTAAATGAATACTAAAATCACCTCATCTTCCCCATATGTGTGGTCACTAGTGCCAGCATCATTGTGCGAGAAGCTCCTCCTAAAACCTGAGGGTGACTCCTTCGGGTTCGAGCCATCTACTGGATCTGATCTCGGGCTCAGTAATATTTTCCCAGGCATACTACGACCTTTAAGTAACCTTAAACAAAAAGGAATAATGTGAATTGCTACAAATATAAGCTAAGATAGTAAAAGCTATATGCTTACAATTATAGGAAAAACCAAATGCGAAACTAAATGAACAAAGAGAAATTGTTCAATCCATCAATCCACTAATAACATCAACAAATAAATCATGAACTCCCAACTGACAAGGGTAGTTAGTAGTTCTGAAGAACAGGACAATTGCCTAGGTTACCTATGAAAATTGAGTCTTTTCCTATATCAAGTTCAATTGGAACAAATCAGCATTCGAATCGGGCACCAGTACAACACATAATGATCTAAGAAAACAAAAATCGCTCAATCAATAATAATCCACATAATTTTGCAGCTCCAATTTACCTATGAATAAGTGAGAACAGTACACTACTAAAGTGATTGCACGGATCACATTTTCAAGCAATGATTACAAACCCAATTCGTACGTTAGAACTTCACCCACCCCATTTCCTGATCTCAAATCAATGCCACCCATGGGAAAATTAAACAAAATAAAAAAAAGTTTAAAAATTTATTTTCAAAAATGAAGAGAGAGAGAAAAAAAATCAGATTTTGAGAAGTGGGTTTTAGGAAAATCCGACAAATCTGGGGAGTGCAATTGATGGGGCATTGAGATTCATGAAATCTGAGGGTAATGAAAGCAGAAAGATGAAGAAGATGTACCCTTGAACAGTTCTAAGGGTTTGATTAAAGGTGGAATCGAGAATGCCGTTACGCTGATCTTGTTGGTTATGGTGGTTGTTCATGCTTCCTTCTTCCCCTACTAGCTTCCACTTCTGAGTTCTGAGATGATTTCTTTGTTTACGGGCACCGAAATCAGAAATAAATAGTGAATACACAACAATTCAACAAATCTAGCAACCTACAATCATGTATCTATTTAGCGCCAAAATAATAGTATTATACCCTTCTCTATCACCTTAATCATCTTACACAACAATATAACAAAGTAATAATACTTGATTATATTTGATTTACTTTTTTAAAAAAAAAATGGAGTCAATAACAACCTCAATTAAAAATATTGGAATGGAAAATATAAATAATCAACCTAGATTTAAAAAAAAATATCCAAAACCTTAAAAATAGAACATCTTATATCACATCATCAAGAACTTCTGAAAATCAAATATACACATAATTCTATAGATATTTTTCTGAAAACAAAACATCTGAAACCTAAAAAAATAGAACATCGAATTTAAGTTGTTGGTTAACTATTATTAAACCCATGCGGTGCACAGACTCTATATTATCATTTAATATCGTAAATTGCATATAATAATTTATAAGAAATAGAGATTATGTAATCTGCGTATTAAATATATTATTAGGGTCTGAAAATTTGATTCAATCGACAGGTTCGACCGGATTAAACAAATTTGTTTTGTGTAGTAAAAAAATAAATTTACCAACTAATTAAGTATAATCAAATCCAAATATATTTAGTTTGTCAAAATTAACAAAGCTAAATAGATATGTGACTATTGAAGACTAGTCCGACTCTCCCTCTCTTTTCTTCTATGTCTTTCTTTCTTTCTCCATCTTTCTCCCTCACTCGCGCTTATTTTCTCTGTTTCTCTCTCTGTGTCCCTTTCTCCCTCGCTTTTTTCTGTTTCCTTCACCCTCGCCTACTTTTTCTTCCTCTTTCTTCGCTTTTTCTTCCTCTCCCTCACTTGCTCCCTCTCTCTCCCCCTTTTTCTCTCTATATCTCTTCCCTTTCGTCTTCTCCTTCTCTTTTTCTAAAATCCTTCCACTCTCAGTCCTTTCTCTCTTTTTCTTTTTATCTACTTTCTTTGCTCTGTTTCTCTCTTCCCTGCTCCTTCTCTCTTTTTGCCTTTCCTTACTTTTCTCGCTTCTCTCCCTCTTCGTCCCCATCTCTCATTATTCCTATCCTTATATCTCTTTCTCCTCTTCTCTCTTTCTTTCTTTCACCATCCCATTATTTTCTTCTTTCTCCCTCTATTTCCATCATTGTATCTCTCTCCCTTTATCTCTTTTTCTTTCTCTCTCTCTTTCGGTTTCTGTTTTTTCTCTGTCCATCTACTGTTTCTCTTCTTCTTTTCTATTTATCTCTCCTTCCAGTTCTGTCTCTCTCTCTTCTTCCCCGCTCCTTTACCCTCCTTATCTCTCCCTCTCCCCTTTTCTCCCAATTTCTCTCCCTCTCCTTTGTCTATCTCTTTCCTTCCTTCTATCTCTCTCCCCATATCTCTCTATCCTATCTCTATCTCTCTTTTCCCTTCTTCCTATATTTTCATTCTTGTTTCTTTCTTCCATGCTCCATCCCCTTTTATTTCTCTTTCTTCCTATTTCTCTTTCTCTATATCTCCCTCACACTTTTCTTCCCTTGTTTTCTTTTTGTCAATCCCTCTCCCTCTTTCTATCTATCTATATTTCTCTTTTTCTCTCTCGCTTTGTCCCTAGCTCTCTCTCTTTCCTTTCTCCCCGTCTCTCCTCTCTTTTTCCTCTTTCTCTGTGTATCTATCTCCCTTCATATCTTTTTTTCTCCTTCCCTCTATCTCCAACCCCCTCTCTTTTCCTCCCTCTTGCCCTCCCTCTCACCTTCTATTTCTCTCCATATATATTTCTCTTTTCATTCCTCATATATCTCATCTTATAAAATTTTATAATTTAATTAAAAATATTTTTTTTATAACAACTAATAATTTATTAACTGTATATTTTTGGAATTTTTTTGAATAAATAAAAAATTCCTTATTTACTAATATACACACGCTATGGAGAATTTACTTTTTTTTAGTGAATGTTGTTAATTCCGGGTTCTGCAGTCTCGGAATTGGCTAAACACCATTTTCGGGCTCTACAATCCCAGAAATGGCCCTTAATTTTTTTTTAACCAATTCCGGAATTACAGAGCTCGAAAATAAAACAAAATGGTATAAATATGTTTGAAAAATTTTGGCGGACCGTACGACTTCATCATTTTAGCTAAAAAAAATTTCATTGTTTATTAAATACGTAAAAACTTTAATATCTCAAATCCCCGAAGTATAACAAAAAGATATGAAATAAAATGGCACTAATTGACAGGTAATTTATCCAACTTCCTTATAAAATTTAATTAAAAATAATAATAATTGAAAATTTTATAGTATACTAAAAATGAGTGCTGAAGTATTAAAACGTATTTTAATAAAAATATATTTAAAAAGTAAATAGTTGTCAAATATAAATTAAAAAATAATAATCCATAGATACCATAGGTCCATAGCCACATGAACAACTTGTCCAAAAACACAATTTTAAGTATTTTATTTAAAAATTTTATCAAACATAAAAATACTAAAATTTTCAGTTATTATAAAAATTTTTATTTAAAAATTTTAAGTACTCATTCCATTTTGGTTAAAAGCATTGAGTGGTCCGCCAATAACTATGTGATTCTGCAAATATTTTCCAAACATATTTATACAATTTTAGGGATTATTTCCAAGAATGAAGAGTCGGAAATGGTGTTTAGCCAATTCCGGGACTACAAAGTCCGAAAATAGTAACGTGTACCTAAAAAAAAAGAGTAAATTCCTCATAATGTGTGTAAATTAGTAAATATGGAATTTTTTTTATTTATTTAAAAAAAAATCCTTTGAATAATTCAGTTAAGATTAGCTGGTATATATTATTTGAATGAATTCAGTTAAAATAAGAATGTTTTTGTTTACCATTTTAAATTTTAAATAACATTAAAATTCCTTTAGTTAATTAACAAACTCTTTAAAATTGGTAAAAAAATTTTAAAATAATAATAAAAAATAATTAAAACTTCAGATAGAAAGTTAAAGATAAGGATAAATATAACAATCAAATTTTAAATAAAGTTAAATATCACTATTAAAAATAATTAAAAAAACAAATTTTCTAATGACTACACCTAATCACATTTAATCTCTAAATTCATTCTCTAACCGCCACATCAGCCATCAGCCATTGAGTTTCCTAATTATAGGATAAAATAAGATTAAGATTAAAATAAGATATTGGTTAAATTTTTATTCATTACCTCACATTACTCATTTGATTAATACATTTAATTTTAAAAAAGAAAAAAAACAGATAAGTAAATACCTAAATCAGGGAAGAATTTTAAAATTCAACATATTAGACTTAGAATATTTTTAATAGACAGATAAAAAATTCTTAGGAGCTGATTTGTCTATTAAAAATTCTTAAGGACTAAAATGATGATTTTAAAATTCTAAAAGACTGATTTGTCTATTAAAAATTCCTAAAAACTAAAATATCCATTTTAAAATCTTAAAGACAGATTTAGATAGTTACTCAAAAATTAAAATAATAGCAACTTTAGTTAACGATATTTGAGACTAGGGTAAATTCAATAAAATTTTTAATATAAAAAATAATAATATTTGATTATGTTTGTTAAGATATTTGATATCAAAGATATTTTTATAAATTTAAAAAGTTTTCAATATAAAAATAATAATATTTGATTATGTTTGTATTTAATTTTTTGAAAAAAATTAGAGTTAATAAAAATTTTAATTAATGATATTTGACATTGGGGACATCTTTGAAAATATGAATAAAAAAATGATAATATTGAATTTACATGGGATTATGTTCATCACTTCATGACAAACTAAAATGTTGAACAATCGACGATGGAGAGATATATATAATGAATTAATGAGCATTACCTAATCCTATCCTATTCTGATAAGAAGAGTAATTCGGTGGAGCTGTATCAGCGGTTACGAAGGTTGGTAGCCACAAAATACTCAGTGATACACAAAAAGTTGAAAGCGTTCTCCAAACCCTAAATAAATGCCGCATTGACATGGTTGAACGAGTGGACCTCTCCCTTCCCATGCAACTATCTCCTCCGAAGCCTCTGATCCAATAACCTTTGTCTGGTAAGACGCCTTGCAACCTGATAGATTCTCGTCTCAGTGCAGCATCCAATTGGAGAAGGCTTCAGTTCTTTTCAACCTTGGTGCCATATGCAGCCAGATTGGGGCCTCTTGCGACCACACCACCGCTGTTGGCCGTCACCTTGCAATGGACGTCTTCAAGGACGCCGCCAAAATCTTCCGGAAACTCTGGCAGGTTTATGCCAAGGACGTCTCCGCCACCTTCGACTTGACTCCGGTCCTCGCCCAGACTCTGTATTTCCTCTTCTCCGCTCAGGCTTCGGAGCTCCAATTACAGCAACAACTTGGCAGAACTTTTATCGATTCCGCTAACCAACAGCATCGATGTGCCCTTTTGTTTAAAAAGGTCAGTCTTTGACTCTTGATTGATTTTACCTTATTGTTTTATTTTAGATTTTCATTAAGATGATGATTATTAGGTTTATGAGCATTATCGGAATGTATTGGATTCGCTACTAAGTGATTCTGCTGTAAGCAAATATGTCGTCAATTTTGATGAAGGCTGGATGACTCATATTCACCAAAAGATGAAATTCTTTCGGGTGGAGGCTCGTCAGAGGCGATCATCCATCCAATCCAAGCGACCTAAACCCGCCAGAGTGCTCAAATTACCTCCGGTTGAGAAATTACTTATAGGGAGTTGCATAAACGCGAAGCAGTGGATACCCAAGCAACAACCATTATTCCTTGACCTCGTCTTTTCAGAATATAGCCCTTTCAGGATCATAGACGGTGGAAAGCTGGTGGCTAAGCCCTGGGACATGCCTCCTCCTTATCCTTCGGCAATCCTCTCGTCTACGTCATCTTCCCCTTCCCCATTTATGCTAGCAATTCCTTTAAAAGAGAGTGAGAACTTAGACCTATATGACTCCCTCCGCGAATACTTTGTCCTCACATATTCTGAGACCCTGGCAAAGAGTGTAGAAGGCTTTCTTGAAATCTTAGACAAATTGCGAAGGGAACTGCAATGTGATAACCTCTCTTTGCACATTCGCCGTGATCGCCTCATCCAATATTTCAAGTACCTATGCATGATTCACCCCTTTTTCCCCATGTCTACTTTATGTCCCAATCCAGCTATCTTTGTTTGGTACGATGCCTTCGACCCACTTCTCTGCACAACATTCATCTGGAGAAGGCCTCTGTTATCTTCAACCTGGGAGCCATCGGCACCCAGATTGCTCGATCCTGCGATCTCACCACTATCCAAGGCTATCACGTTGCCATGGATGCCTTAAATGATGCTTCGCATTGGTTCCTAGTACTGCAGCGTAAGGCTAAGAAGTTGGCTGAGAAGGCATCTGCCACCATGGACTTGTCAGAAAAGTGCATCCAAATACTGTCCGAGATAATAACTGCTCAGATTGCCGAGTTGAAAAGGAATCCTCATTCCCATTCTGATGGATCATCATTAGCTGTATGTCCTGTATGTATCATCGTCTAGCTTTACATTTGATTTTTTCTTTAAGCAGTTGATTGATGGCAATCTTAATTTGTTAAATTGTGTGATTGGGATTATGCAGGTTTCTTCTCAGCTCTATCAGAAAGCTTATGATATGTTGACATTGGAGCCTTTAGCTGAGAATCTTCGTCAATCCTCGATACCTGAATTTCTTGAGTCGAAGATGAAAACCTCCCAGGTTCAAACTGGTCCTACTGATATCACTGAAAAGTTTCTTTCTGGGTATTCTGAGGCTCAATCCCTGCTTCGAGAGGGATGTCAAACACGATGCCTGGACTTTCTCTCGGAGTTTGGCCTTTTGAAGATTACAGGTGGAAATATTGTCGCTAACTTTAGAGGCAGTAACGTTGGCATTGGAGGTGATGAGCTCGCCAGAGACCACCCTGAGTAACATTGCCGTGGAGGAAAACTAAACAAGTTTAGGAATTGACCTTTTACTTTCTTTTTTAAGTTGGATATTTGAATTTTGTTCGTTGATGCTAGACCTCTAAAAATATTATCCTTGTAATTATTAGAGGTTGTTAGAATCAATCATTGAAATCAGTTGTTCTATTATCATAAAGAGAAGTTAACTATGGATAGCAATTACGATTTGGCAAGCTAATTTCTTCAATGAAAAGTGATATAGAGAAGAAAATTGGATTTTGCTATATGGCACTGCATTGTGAAACTTAGGTTCTTGGCACTGCCAAAGATAGTTATTTGATAATGGCTGTATTCTGGAAAACGTGTTGGAATATTTATGTGGTGTTTGGTTTGAAGCAATGTTTTCTGTTTCTATTTTTAATTTTCATTTTTTAAAAACGGTTTTTGTTTTCAAATTTTTAGATTTTAAAAGATATGTTTGTTTTGATCATTGTTTTCGATTTTTAAAAAATTAAAAACACTAAAAATATGTTTGGTTTAATTGTTTTTAATATATTAAAAAATTTTGAAATGAATATTATATCAACAAATAGTTATGTATATGTTATAAATTCACTCCTCTTAAAACTTCATATTCATGCATAAATTCATTTTATTCTTCTCAAATTTCATATAGTTTAGGCAAAAAAAAAAATATTCATGTAATTCATTCACAAGTATAAATATAATTAATAAATAAACTAGAATTTTGCTATAAAATGCAAGTAATTTTTTGAGCTAGTTATTAACAAAATCGCCAAAATATAATCTTATCAAATTATCCAAAATCACATTATCTTCAATATACTTGGGTCATATATTAAGTACATGTAATACTCAATGGTTGTAACTACCCCACATTTTATTTGCAATTGTATTTCGCACATGCATCATTTGATTTGCTTGAGCACAACCGTTATTCATGTCTTGTTGGTCTACCCTTATACGAGCTTCATCTGTAATCATATTATTCCCAACCATTATAGTCAATTCATTATTTCTTTTTTCCCAAATAGTTGTTTTAAATGTTGAACATTGCAGCTGCCCATTCTTCACTCTCTTCTCATACACGGTAAAAAAAAAACACATAAAAAATAGTGTCCTATATTTTTTAGAAAATTTTTTTTTACCAAAATGAATAGTGACAAGAGGCAGCAGAGCAATATATATATTTAAAAGTATCACATCTTATAAGAATATATTATTTTGGGTAATGCTATTTGAACAAGTGATTTTGGTCAATTAAGTGCAACCAAGTGATTTATTTCTATGCTAAATAAAATATTATTTCGGTGTTAAATAGTATAAAAAAGTGCACCTAAATAAAGTTCTATTTAACACCAAAATTATTTTCTATTTAGCATAAAAATAAATCATTTGGTTGGCGAAAATCACTTGTTTACATAGAATTATTGTATTATTTTTGGTATTGAATTTTTTCTAATGCAATAATTTATTTTTTACCTTATCATCTAAAACAATTGTTCTATATGCACATCACTTTTAGCCACTATTTTAGCCATTGTATTTATATACTATATAAAAATACAAAATAAAAAATCTAAACAAAACAATCCTACTCTCACCTAACCTACAGGTGTCACACTTTTTCACTCTTTTACTTGTGATACTCCTTTTTAGTCCCTTATTCCTTTTCACTCCGCCACTTAAGTGTGCTAGTATGTAAATGAAGTTTTAATTAAAATTCAGAGTAGGAATACTTTCTTAAATTTTAATGACAAATAATATTAAATTAAATTAGTGTTTGATTATAAAAAAAAATTACCGCCCAAATTTAAATTTAGTTAGATGTTTAGTTTGATTATTTATTTTGGTTGTATTTGATTATAACAATAATTTATATTATAATTAATATTTCATTTAATTATACTTAAATTACAGCACACGTTAAAATTCTTAGTTTAATTTTCTGAATTTAATTATGCACCTAGGCTGTGTTTGATTATAACTGTAACACCCATTCTTGAAATACAAAATTCATTACATAAGCTGATAATTTGATTGTACTTTACACGAATACAATCAAATAATACAAATATATGGCTGTCGCCCATACAACATGAAAATAACAATCTACAGGTTATTTATTTATAATCCTGTAGAATCAGCACACACACACAACTATAAAGAGCTTGCCTTCCACTGGCCATTACTGAGTTAAATCTGAAACCACACACAAATACATAGATATGGTGAGAATTAAAATTCTCAGTAGATAATAAAAATTTTATTTGGTGGTTTCAGCCGCTCTTCACGGAAAATATCATGACTATCACAGTTATATCAAAATAATGTTATGATATGCAATGCAAATGTCTTTATCACATTTTATTTGTCTTTTCCTTTGTTCTGCTTGTCTCACTCATCATAGGCTTTTTTAGGGTGGATCTCATAACATCATGACAACAAAGCAGAATTTGCTTAGCTAAGTAGGGACGATAGGCACAATAGCCCCCCACACTCACCTTAGCTCAGCCATGTCTTAAATATTTTATTTCTTTTTTATTCGCTTTGCTAAGTAGGGATGATAGGCATATTAGCCCCCCACACTCACCTTAGCTTACGAAATATATTAGGAATGATGATAATCACAACTATATAATGATAGTAGCAACAACAACGGAAATAATAATAATAAGGTTATTATAATACTTATATTTGGCATAATAATATTTATATCAATATTTATAATAATAATAATAATAATAATAATAATAATAATAATAATAATAATAATAATAATAATATTAAATAGACCTGGCGGTAGTCCGCACTAGTCCAATGCAAGAAAATAATATCACAATAATAATATTAAACAGACCTGGCGGTAGTCCGCACTAGTCCAATGCAAGAAAATAATATTAATGTTATACAATAGCCATGAGGTAAAGAAAATATCTACTTTAGTGCTTTTATTGCTTCTTTTCTTCTTTCTTCTTCTTACTTATAGAAAATTTAAAACTATAAAGGAGAGATCGATAGAAAAAGCTAGAGAGAGGAAAAGAATGAAATTCTTATTGATTTCTGATCTGAAAAACTTATGAAATCATAGCCCTATTTATAGGAAAAAGTTTTACTATTTGCCATAGAAATGGACGGCCAGAATTCATTTACTATGTTTGAAAAGGAATAAGCGGCTATAATTCATTTACTATTGTTGAAAAGGAATAAGCGGCCATAATTCATTTACTATTCTTTTGGAATAAGCGGTGTGAATACCGTATTTTGTCCGACCAACAGTAATATTTTCAATATATATATATATATATATATAGTCTTTGGACCAGAAATTTTTATATTTTTCATATGTTGTACAAAAAAAAATTATTCTGTTATACAGAATAAAAAAAAATGTAGTTGTTTTTCAGCTCAGCCCAACATTTTTCAAAGGCTTTATTGGACATCAAAAGAAGAAGAACAGAAGGATTGAAGCTATAATTCTCTGAGTCATACTCCACTTCACCAACCAAATCCTCCGAAATCGTAATAAAGATAGTGGAATAGCAAGAAAGCAAGAACAATATGTAATGGCCAGCAAAGAAGATAAAAAGCAAGCTCCCACTTGAAAATATTCATGGACACCATTTGAATC
>JASCZI010272312.1:30376-40947 GCA_036250425.1 Stylosanthes scabra | reverse complement strand
CATGCAAGAGTGTAAGCCAATCTCTACCCCACTTCCTATCAATTTTAAATTATCCTCAGATATGTGCCCTAGCAATGAAGCAGAGAGGATAGAAATGTCTCGAGTACCATATGCATCAGCAGTGGGAAGCCTTATGTATGCCATGATCTGTACTAGACCAGATATCGCTCAAGCAGTTGGATTGGTCAGTAGATTCATGGCGAATCCAAGAAAAGAGCACTGGAGTGCTGTAAAGAGGATCTTGAGATACATCAAGGGAACCTCGGATGCTGCATTATGTTTTGGAGGATCTGAGTTTACAATCAGAGGTTACGTGGACTCTGATTTCGCAGGGGATATTGATAAAAGGAAATCCACTACAGGCTATGTGTTTACTCTTGCAGGAGGTGCAGTAAGCCGGTTATCCAAGCTACAATCAGTTGTAGCGCTGTATACTACTGAAGCTGAATACATGGCAGCTACGCAATCTTGCAAGGAAGCAATTTGGTTGCAAAAGCTAATGGAGGAACTTGGTCACGGACAGGAGAAAATTCCGATATTCTGTGACAGTCAGAGTGCCTTGCATATTGCAAGGAATCCAGCTTTTCATTCGAGGACAAAACACATAGGAGTTCAATATCATTTTGTTCGAAAAGTAGTGGAGGATGGTAAAGTGGATATGCAGAAAATCCACACTAATGACAACCTTGCGGATATTATGACGAAGCCAATCAATGCAGATAAATATGATTGGTGCAGATCTTCTCTTGGCCTATTGAAGATGTAAGCAGCATGAAGGTACCAAAATAATGGTTTTAAGTGGGAGATTGTGGAAACAAAATCATTATGTTTGGTAAAAGAAGAAGATTTTATGAAACATCATGATGACGTGAATAGTAAAAAGCTAAAGATATTAAAAAACATAATCATGAGTAATGATGAGTAATGATTAAAGATTAAATAAATAAATAAAAAAATGAAAGGGCGGTGCATTCACCGCCATACACACTTATAAATAAGTGTGATGGGGTTTGTGTTGTGTAGAGTGTGGGAAGTGTGTGTGTGCAACGTGGGAGAGAGTTGGAGTGAGTGTAGTAAGAAAGAGAGAAAGTGTGAGGTGTATGGTGAGGAATAAGAGTGAGGGTGCACATTAAGAATGTGTAGTGAGGGTTCATGGTAAGGTGTAAGTGAGTGAGTGCACTATAAAGAGTGTTGTAAATTTTTCCTTGTAATTGAGAGCTTGTAATTTAACCACTTAGTCAGTGTATTCCCAAAATTGTCCAAAGTTAAAATTATTGTGTTCAGCTTCGCCTATTTCTCGACTCTAAATTTTAGTTGCGTTATTCTGCTCCAGTTATTCTGGTACCTAACATATCATTCACCTTTAGTATCTCTGGAAGCCATGAACTTTTTACTTGTGTGGAAGTCATGTACGATGTCTTATAAATATCCTTTTAGACGATACAATCTAAAATAATTCCTCATGCTCATTAGAATTAAGTTTTATCTTTTTGTCATTGTCGGCGTAATCAATATAATGTCAAGAAAAAGAATATACATAAAATAAACAAACCCAAAATGAGAACATAAAACCATAAGCACAGAGAGGAGCTCATTTTCAGGTTAAAACCATTCCACGTAATCCCTAAGATGTTTAGCAACCAATTTAGCAAGTCAATCTGAAGTCTTATTAGCGTTTCTATACACATGCTCAAATTCAACTTCCCAAGATGGCTTCAACAAATCAAGAATTTTATCATGAAAGTTTTATATCAACAACAAAATCGTAATCAGATAAATTCTGAACCATAAGGCAAACCTCAAGATTATCGATTTGACAAATGACATATCTAAATCAACATTTCCAAGCCAAAACAAGTCCTCTTCGGACAACAAAAAATCTCTCAAGAAGGTAAATGGCCAGAACATACTTTTATAAAATCACCATAAGAATCTCTAATGATACAACTAAATCCAGCTACACCAGAATTAGAAAAAATAGAAGCACTACAATTAATTTTCAAAACACTAAGAGAAGGAGGTTGCCAAGAAAAATTGACTGGAGAAAGCAAAGGAGGACTAGAAAGCAAACCAGAAAACTCTTTAATGGAATGTAGAACAAGTATTGCGATTATATATATATAATTAAAAGCATATGACATAATATTTATTTCTTAAAAGTGATAGTAAGGAAGCATTCAAACTTATATGAAATGCAAACAAAAATCAAAAGAATAACATTTTTCACGTCATAAAATTCAGAAATAAAAAAAAAATTATATCATCTCACGAACTTAAGACACTACTAATCTAATAGAACTCTATGCTTTATTTCGTTCATTCTTTTCACTTTTTAACCAAGCAAGTTTCACTTTCGATTGCTTTAGAGCAATGAATGTCTCTCTTTTATCTCTATTCAAAAAGAGACGAGTGGCAAACATATAGAGTTCGCTCATTGGATCCAAATTTGGTAGGGCATCTAAATGTTCTATTGCTGTTGTGATGCTAGGTCCACGAATATTTATAATGTCCGAGTTTCTGCGTTCTACTGCCTCACAAAGACGATCAATCTGTTGTGATAGTTTTTGTTCGCGATCCACTTTCTTCACTCTCTTGCATGTATTATTACTCGTACCAGAAATTCCTCTTTCCTTTCTTTTATTCTTAGGCATGTCCTTTTCCAGATTTTCAGCACTATCATCGCTATTTTCAGATTC
The DNA here is from genome assembly GCA_036250425.1 of Stylosanthes scabra. Classification (NCBI taxonomy): domain Eukaryota; kingdom Viridiplantae; phylum Streptophyta; class Magnoliopsida; order Fabales; family Fabaceae; genus Stylosanthes; species Stylosanthes scabra. The sequence continues at coordinate 38,251 of JASCZI010272312.1, read as the reverse complement.
AATGTCGTTGTCATCATCATCATATAAAGAAGAATCTGTGTCTAAGGATGATGTCCAATAATCCTCCCCTGTTTGATGAAACATCCTGTTGCTCCAAGATCAGGATAACCTACATAAATAAAATAATTAGTATATTTTATGCTTGCATATATAATAACTAAATTAATATGATTTCGTATGAGTCAAATAATTAGTATATTTGCTAGATTTAATGTTGTTTGGTTTCTAACCTCGTGATAAACTAGAATTGCTTTTAAAAGAAGTGAAAATTTTTAAGACAGAATCATTTTTAGACCTAACAAACTTAACTCACTTTTGTCACCCAAAAAAAAAAAAAAAAAAAACCAACACAATGTAGTTAATGAACAAGAGACAGTAGCATCATCTGAAATGAACAAAATGGGAATTGAAGCATAACATACATTGTATTCATATTCAGTAAACAAATGACAAGAACATCTAAAGCCAATTAAGGCCCTAGAATTAATGTTAAAAACAATTGGAACTTACAATTGGAACATCACAATAATCATTTTTTATCCTACGCTGGCTAGATGGTAAGGTAAAAATTGGAACTTCAATTTTGAAGGAAATAAAGTGTTCAACTTCAACCTCATGCAAAGTATAGAAAATCTAGCTCTACAGTGTGTAAAACAAAAAGATTCCCACCACATAAGCAAGTGGAGAACATTGGTGAGATCAAATGAAAATAGAAAGGTAATTTGGGGTGATCATACATGATATATAGCTAACATATGGTTTTTGTGTTTCAAAATCTGTTTTTTTTTAACCTAGTAATACCTCTAAAACACTGAGATGTGCCATACCTCCCTGTATGGTCGAGAAACTTTAGAAAAAAGAAAAGGAAAATAAAAAATTCAACTGAAAAAACAGATCAAGTCATCAATAAACAAAATCAATTAATCAAACAAGAGACACAAATTTAAAAGGAAAGAAACAGTTTGGAAAGAGGACCGCATACCAGACTTTTTGAAGGAGGCGGGGTTCCTTGCAGTGCTGGCAGCAGAGTTTGGATGCGGCGGTGGTGTGTGGAGAGAAAGCAAAAGATACGCAAGCAGCAGCAACGGCGGCTCCAAGTCAAGGAGGAGCTGCAGCGGCGTGAAGGCAAGCAGAGCAGCGATGGCAATCGAAGGGCAAGCAGCAATAAGGATTTGCTAGGGGAGTGGGAGTAGAAAAGAAGGTTTGGGCAATTGCTAAATAGGTTTTTTGCGGGAAACTAAAAACCAAAGGGGTTAAAATAATAGAGAAATTAATATAAAATATAATTTAATTAAGGGAAAAAGATAAATATACCTGAGTTTTTTTTTTTTTAACAAAATTGCTCCTGAGTTTGAAAAATTCTTAATGGCCCATCACTTTTTGAAACAGCGAATACGTGCACCTTTCCGTTGGTTTACTCATGACGGAAACTGTTGAGATGGACAAAACGGACTCCAGCTGGCGCCAAGGTGGCACCCAACTCCAAAGATTTGAAAACCAAAAATCTGGGAACTGCTTATGAACTGCCAAACCGGCCTCGAATCGGACGTCAGACTGGATCGGTTCCATGCCGGTTTTTAAAACTCCCTATGCGACGTCGTTTGGCTGTTTAAAAAAAAAAGAAATGAGGGCATCAAGGCCCATTCTTCTGCCTCAACACAACCAGGAAGTGAGGAACCCTCTAGTCCCCAATGTGAGACCTGAGAAGCCAGAACCTCCAAGGCCCCAACCACCACCGTTCCTTGCCGTGTCGTCGCTGGTCTCTATCGCGGGAAGTCTCATCTTTGTCGTTGCGTTCTCGTCCAACCACCGCCCTTCGCCCTTCTCTATGTCGCTCTCTTGTTTTGCTTCATCGAGACTCCTTTGTAGTGAATCTCCAACTTCAGTGAGTTTAGATGAAAGCTTTGACATTCCCTACCCGAACTGAAATACAAATTAGATTTCTATTTAGTTATATTGAAAATCCTATAAATTTAGAAATGAATTGAATTTGATGTTTGATATTTATTCCGAGATTGAAATAGTTCCAATTAGAGATACATAGATGGTTGAATTGCAAAGTGGCATTAAGGTTTGAGAATGGAAAAGAGAATATGAGAAAAGCCGGAATCGGTGATATGTGAAATCCTGTGCAGCTCCCACAAGAGATTTAGTATTTCTACCGCCATATTTGCTCAGCCCCACCACAATCATCTTCCACTGCCTCTCTACCGGAACTGCTTCTGATCAGATAGCCGCGCTGCTTCATCATCGGATCTCCACTGCGGCAATTGGACGACTTCGGCGATCCTGCTGCAATGCGGTCTCGGCGGCCCGTCCAGCGCCTTGCCGTGCCGGCATAACTCCGCCTGCCTGCTCGCCGGAAATCGCTGCACTTGTCTCCAAGGGTCTCGTCTCTGTTGCAGGCGTGGTGGAGCTCCACTTCTCTGTTTTTGGCGTCGTGTATTGTAGTCTAGTAGCAGTTTAGGTGAGAGTAATGGGAGGGAAAGGGAATTAGGTGGGTTAGCTATTGTGTGGGTTGGGTGGGCTTGTAACCGGATCTTTTGGTTTGGATCGGGTCTGTCCGGCCCAAACCATGTAAGAAAAAGGTGCCATCTTGGCGCCGTTAACGGTTAACGGATAGCTGGAGTCCGTTTTGTCCGCCTTAGCAGTTTCCGTCACAACTTGGATGAGTAGACCAACAAAGGGGTGTATGTGTCTACCGTTTCAAAAGATGAGGGACCATTAAGAATTTTTCAAAGCTCAGGGATAATTTTGTTCGAAAAAAAAATTCAGGAGTATATTTATCCATTTTCTTTTAATTAATTGAGGATAAAATTAATTTTTTAATTAAAGAAAAAGAATTAGTAATTAATAATTAATTAATTGATATTAGCTAAACTAAAAATAAGGATAAAATAATAATTATAAAAAAATTGAATTTTTTTATATTATTTGGGTGACAATGACTGATTTTTTTTATTTTTTAATTATCTAACATCTTTGCTCCTAAAAGTATCCTATTTCTCAAAAGTCAAAAGCTAAAATTCTTTTACTTTGAGTTATGGTACATGAAAAATGACTCCTATTTTTTTAAAATGGAAGAGAATGTATCATAAAGGTTGGAAAAGAACTCAATAATAAATAAGGTTCTAAAAATCAGATCCGCTATCAAATTGTTTACATTATTTATCGGTTAATAGTTATACAGTTAAATTGGAATATTATTTTAGCAATAAAATAATAATACTATTTCTATATTCTAGACACCAAGTTTACACCTATACAAAAATATAATTATTATTAATTAAATATATATTTTAATAAAGCGATCAACCCACAAAATGCAAAGTAGTTAACAATTTTTATATTTTTATACGAGTATCAATTTGATGTGGGTGTACATTTAATGAGTCTAAATAAAAAATAAACAAAGTCTTTTTTTATCCGATAAAATGTCTTTATGAACGCCTGTCTTTATCAATATTATATCCTTATGAATGATGGCTATATTGGTTAACCTTTTTATAAAGGTTCTGAAATTCGGACCAGATATATTTAAGTCAACCGATTCAATTTCAGTTCGACTTTTAAATTATTAAATGAGTCATTATACTAATTTAATAATCTGCCCGCCTTTTGCAATCTTGCCTTTTATACCTTTATTATTTTCTAATATACTATGAGATAACAGGATCTTTCTTGTCAGCGCTAACTGAGATTGATGATGTCAGTATATGATTTTGCGCCAATTTAAAAATTATGTAATAAGTGAGACTAACCATTGACCTAAGACATGAAAACCAACCTCCCTACCACTTAATCAAGCTAATTTTGATAATATATTATGCATTTTTTAATATCATCATTATCGTTATATCAATATCATCATTATATCATCATTATTATTATATCATACTACAATACAATTATTTCTGTCATAAAAAATGTTGACGTGACATATTTTGGTGCCAGAATAATTTGTATTTCTCTCTTAATTAATATTTAGAGTAAATAATAAATATTGTAATTATATTAATTAATTCAAAAGGTATTAATCGTTATTCCAGATTTATTGACGTAAATCAGTCTGGGGTTGATTGCAATTCAAACTAGAATGTATTTTAAATTTTATTGACGTATTACTTCCTATTCAAATACTGAAATGTATTTCAAATTCAAATTCCTTATATATTTTGTTCACGAGTTGTGATAGAGAGATCTAAAATTTAAGCTTAATTATAAGCTTAATATCTAAAAGGGTAAAGAATTCAATTATAAATGTTATTTTTAAAAAATATTGAAAATGTAAAAAATATAAAAAATTTCTCTAAGTAGAATTATGTTTATAATTAGGCTTAAATTTTAGCCTCTAAATTATTTTTCTTTGTTCACATATTGCAAATTAATACCTTTTGACATTAGCAATTGCTTTGTATTTAATTCACTGACGTAAAATGCTTTAGAAATGGAGTTAGTATTGGAAAGATTTAATTTTAAAAATGACTCTTAGGTTATCCATTTTAATTTGTATCATATTTACTTCAACCTTACTAAAATAAATGTATTTATCACATATAATAACATATGACCTAAAATATATTAGGAATGAAATTAGATAAAAAAAGATTTAATTTTATAATTAAATACGAAATTATCTCTGTATTTTATTTGGCCATTATCTTAATTGATTGATATCATATTTACTTTATCTTTATATATAGTGTTAGTTTAGGGTTAACAAATGTAAGTTTTAGAGTCAAATTATGATTTAGTAATCGATTGTTTTTTATTCTTTCTTTTTGTTTTTTATACTTCTGCAGCATTATTCTTTCTACCTTCTACTGCTCTTTTAATTCTTTTTTATCTTCTTCTACATTCTTCTAACAAATCAAATAATGTTTATTATATATAATTACTCTTCTTTCTTCCTGCAATCTTAATCATTTTACTTTTTTGCAGTTATATATTATTTACTTCAAATCAATGTATTATTATTGTTATTATTATTATTTGTTTGTTTATTTTGTATATAAGATTACTCGAAGACTCATCACTCTTGTGCATGCGCACACAAAAATATTGTAAAGAAAAAAGAATATTGAAATACATTTAAACATGTCAAAGGAGGATACCAAATGGCACAAAGAGAATATTCATAAACCATATTTTAATGGTTTATCTTATACTTAAATTAGAGATTTAATCAACATAAATTCATATAAATAGTTAATAAATGAGTATCTTTGTGAATTTATCCTTAATTATGCTTTAAATGAAAAAATACATGTTTTTAAGCTTTAAATTGCAAATTTAATTCTACTTCAATTTCATTCAATGTCTTGATATATTTGAAACATGCATTTTCTCATTTAAGGCACAATTAAGGATGAATTCACAAAAATACTTATTCATTAGCTATTTATGTGAGTTTATGTTGATTAAACCTCTAATTTAAGTATAAGATAAACTTTAAGATAGAGTTTATCAAATACCAATATTTGATTTGATATAGATCTTTTCTATATATCTGAAATGGTAATATTTATTTTGAGCTTCTTTTGTATAGTTAATATCTAAAATGGTTGGTTGTATTTATTTTGATTTTCTTACTTTCTTCATATATAGAAAAGAAAGAAGAAACGTGTCTGGAACCCACTGAATTAGAATGACATGCTAAGCAAATTTGAGAGTATGTCCATGGAAAAATTGAATTGAGATTGACAATGGAAAATGTGGTCTAAAACCTGAAAGAAATTTTATAAATTACATTTTCTTACAAAGATTTTGGTTTTTTAATTAAAAAGTATTTTTATATTTTAAAAATATCTTATCTTATTTTAAAATTTAATTTTTTCCTAAGAATGAATGATTAATTTTAAAATTAAATTGATAATATTTTTACTCTTAAATTTTAAGGTGAAGAACAAATAAATTCTTAACATTGTAACTTGAAGATAAATAAGTCCTTGATTAACTAAAAATATAAAAAAGTCTCTCACCTTTTAAAATTTTAGACATATAAATTTCTTTTAGGAACTTATTTATATCTCTGTTTAAAATGTATGAGGACAAATAAACCTCTCAAACAAATTTAGATGTTTCAAATTTTAAAGACTTTTAGAGAAATTTATTTCTTTTAGATGTTTCAAAAAAATTTTATATTTTCAATTAATTGAAGACTTATTTGTCTCTTAATTAAAAGGTCAAAGACTTATTAGTCTGTATTTTTAGATTTAAATAGTAGAAAATTTTATTTACATATTATTTTAATTTTCTTATTTTTCAAATTTGCCAAAAACTATAAACAAAATCTTATTCCTTTTTAACTTTTTTTTGAGAAAAATATATATTTAACATAAGAAAAAGACTAGGGATCCAATATATTATGATAATAGGGAGCTAATACATAGTTACGGATGATAACTCATATAAATTTTGGATGATAACTTAATTATTGGCTCCTAATGGCTCCTTAATATTGGTTCTGTAGCACTATTCTTAACATAAAATGCTTTTCGTCGCATTGTAAATCTTATATTTAATGTGTATTATATATTGGTGGCTAATTTTAATAATTGATATTGGTGTACATATAACATAACCCATTTCATATATATAATTACTCTTCTAATGAAAAAATATAAAGTTAAACTAAAATTAAAAATAACAGTTTCATATATAAATTTAAATTAAACTGAGAAATTAATTTAAAATTTTTTTCCTAGATTTTCTTAATTTATTTTTGGTGTGAATTTTTTCTAGGATTTAGATTACTCTCTTTTTCCATATTATTTTTAGCATCACTACTACCTCATTTGCTGGGCTCACAAACACATTTCTTTTTTCTTCCCCCACACTTTGAAGTCCCATTTAGTCCTACAGTATTTGGGCCAAATAAATATAAACAAGGCCTACACCAACTAGGTAGTCCCATTCCACAGAAAAATTCCCATTCTCTCCTCACAGTAAACTCTCCACAATTTCCGTACTCACATGGGTCGCCTGCTGAATACTGAAGCCACGTGTTTTTCATTAATTTGCTAGTCAACTTTTTGGCATTCTTGGCCACTGACTCAAAGGCCACCATAGAAACTTTTTGGCATTCTTGGCCACTGACTCAAAGGCCACCATAGAACTCGCCATATATATATATATTCTAAGGTCCAAATTATCAAGGAATAAGGTCATAGATAAGTGACCCACAAACAAAGAAGAATCACCTAAAATAGGAAAGAAATGATACAATTTTAATAGATTCCAAAAAGATCTCAACTACCTGCAACTATATAAGCAGGAGGCATCACCCCCTCAAGGTATGCACTCTCTTAACTTAACCCATTCTACTTGACTTAGAATCCCATAATCCTATTTCTAGGCTTTTAGGGTTATTTCACCTCTACATCAACCCCTTCTCGGCTATAGCTCTCGGCTACGCCGTAGGGCTTGTCGCTGAAGGCACATCTTCTTGTCCCGCACGTTAGATCTTGGCCCCCCCACTCGAAGTCCTTTGGACAATCGTTAAGGATCCGACCTTAACATTGGCACCGTCTGTGGGGAAGTCCGAAACCGAGGAACAAGAAGCGCAGGCACCGGTGACCCAAGCAAGGGATGGAAGAAATACCACTTCACGAGGGAGCTGCCGATAGCAGCAACCCCCAACCGACCCCGGAAAAGGAGGTCGATCAGAGGAACCATACCATTCAACAATTGGAGGCAGCTTTGAGAGAACTTTTGGAAAGGCAAACCCGAGAGGTTGCACTGGCCTCGGAAGCCGTAAAAAGAGCAGAAGAACTCGCCAAAACGCAGCAAGCCATCCTGGACGAGGCGAAAAAGAGGGAGAAAGACAGACTCGAAAAGCTTGAAAGGCTTAATAGCAAGACGCAAACCGTAGCA
>JASCZI010272311.1:13269-30131 GCA_036250425.1 Stylosanthes scabra | reverse complement strand
TTAAGTGGTAAAAGTGACCACTTCGATTAGGCTCAAAACTCACATGGTTTGTGTGTTCTTTTCCTTTCATCTATGATTGGATGATTATTGCAAGTGTGAAAATCAACTTTGGTTTCAGCATTTTGAAAAATTTTCGGGTGGGTCCCCATGAAAAGAAAAAGCAACAGTTTAAGAGATACTAATATATAGCATAATATTCACAGATAGCATATATTCACAGATAGAGAGAGTTAGTCACTACCAAGTTCTACAGAGGACAAACAAAATATGGATAAAATATAAACATAGTAAGGATCAGAAAGTTGGAAAATTTTGACCATTGTGCTAGTGCCGTATATGCCGTAGTGCTATGCCTTCCTCCCCATACTTGAAAATTGCACGGTCCTCTGTGCACGGGGAGGTGTATATCCACCTAATCATCATCATCAGTGGCTGGGCTACGAGGGGGAGCGAGCTCCCAGTAACCCACGAAGTCATAGAGGTCTAAGAGGTCAAAATACTCGTCTTCTTCTTCTTCCTCCTCTTCTTCTTCTTCGTGGTTTGCCCAGCCCAATGCCACTTCCTGTTCTTCCTCCTCTTGATCTTCACCATGGTTTACTTCTTCTTAAGCTTGCTCCATGGCCTCTAGCTGCTCCTCCTGAGGTTCTTCCTCAGGATCCTCCTTTGGATCTTCTTCCGACTCCTCTTCGGGATCCTCCTCAGGATCCTCTTCTGGATCTTCCTCCAGATCTTCCTCTTCTTCCATTGGCTCCGCACCTGGTATGTATTCCGAGACTTCTTCTTCATCTATTCCTGCTCCCTCTCCTGGAAGATATTCTGGAACTTGTTCCGAATCGGAGTCACTACTGACATTAATAACCTCATCCTCCTGAGGTGCAACATTCGCAGGCCCTGCCTCATCTCTAGCTTGACGGACTCTCAATGCGGCCAACCTTCTCGAGAAGCAGGAAGGTGGTGGGTAAACTTTCCTAGGAGCCATCTGCATGTATTAAGCATAAACATAGGGAATGAGCTTTTTGCTATTTACCATTAACAGTTAAGCAATATTTGACATGGTTACATTAAGCACGAACAAGATTATTGCCATGTTATATTTTTCATGCAATTGTTAAATGGTATTAATTGAATTTTTTATCCTAATATGCTCATTTGAGTAGGCGTTGATGCATAATAAAATTCAATTTTATATGTAACTAGCATGTGGAGTTAGCATGTAATCATATAAAATTCCTGTTAAAAGAGCTTGGCATCATTTAATAAACTAGCATCCTACATTAATTTTCCCTAATTCCATCACATAAAGGCAACACAAAAATATATACAAAAGCACATGCACGAGTCATCTAAGCCTACTCCTAACCATTACTAATTATTATTAAACTAGATCCTAGCATGCACACTAATTACCCTAAACTAAACTAATTATCTAACTAACTAACTAAAATATTAAAAAAAAATGAAAAGAGAAAGGAAGAAGGAAACTTACTTGATGAGGAGATGGAAGAGAAGATGAGAAGAAGTGAAGAAAAGAGAATGAGAATGGTGACATTTATAGGCGCTGGATGCGCGGCCTATGCGTGTCGGATGAATACGCATTGGATCAATGTGTACGCATCAAGGTGACCTTTTACTTACCTTGTTCCCGCGCTTTAGGTGCGTACGCGAGAGTTATTTGATGCGTACACATCAAGTTTTTTTTATATATATATACCCTAAGACTCGTCTAGTTGCATTTTAATCAATCTAGGCACATCTAATCAAGCAAATATAGCAATTAGATGAGATTAGGGTCGGATAGATATTACCTCGGTGGGTTGTCTCCCACCTAGCACTTTTGTTTAACGTCCTTAAGTTGGACGTGCCGGCGTTGGTTGGTATCACTTCCACTTTGAGTTGTTCCTTATCAAGTGTGTATTTGCTCCCTTGTTGTGATAAAGAATCTGCTTCATCTCGTTAAACATTTCCTTGGTACTCAGGCAATCCCCTTGTGGCTTATCCTTTTCCTTCTTTTGTTCCGCCTGGTGTCCGTTGTCTCTTTCCCGTTTTCTTCTTTTTCTAAACCATCTGCTTCTCTTAGCTTTTGCAGTAGTTTTCTTATTAACGCTTCGATCATCTCGATCTGAACTTCTTCTTTACCTCGCATTTTCCCATCATCTTGGCGGTCTTTCTTTTTCGGAGGGGGTGAAACCTGAAATCTTTCTGTGATCCTTCCTGATGAAAAAGTGAAGCTGTCGTTGGTGTAAGTCAACTTAAACCCGCTTGTTTTTAAGAATGGTCTCCCTAATAGAACCTGTGGATGTCCTCTTTCTCCTGGTGGTGGCTGGATGACATGAAAATCAGTAGGAATCACAAGCCTTCATACCTTAACCATTACATCTTCAATGATTCCAGTTGTAGATACAATACTGCAATCAGCAGTGGTGAAAACGTTTATGGTTTTCTTCAGAGGTCCTAATTCTAAAGCTTCATACAATGCGTGGGGCATCACATTTCCACATGCTCCGGGGTCACAAAGGCAGCCTGGAATCTCAAATCCCTTAATTCTGCAAGTGATCAGGCATGGGCCTGGATCTTCGCATTTGATGGGGAGTTCTTCTTCATTTTTCTTGTTGTCAGAGACTGTGTTAATGGACAGCATTTCCCCTTGTAGATTCTGGGTCTCAGTATCACTCCCCCATCCTTCTGCCGGTTTTCCTTCCTCAACTTCTTCTTCCTTGTAGTCACTATAAAACTCCTCATAGAAGTCGAATATTTCTCCAGTGTCTTTCTCCTCTGTGTCGGTTACTTCAATTAACATTTCACACAATTGCTGCACGGCCTCTTTGTTGTCTATAGTTGCAGCTTCTTCCTCGCTTTTCGACTTGTCATTAAGGGCATTGAGCCCTCCCTTAGGGTTTGGTAAAGGCTGAGATGGCAGAGGATTAGGGATATTTGTTGGAGGTTTAGGCAGAGGTTGTGTCTGTTGACTCAACATCTTGTGTAGTAATTTTGTCACTTGGTTTAACTGGATCATGGCTTGCCTATTGAATTCTTTTGTTTCCTGGTTTCCTTGTTGAAGAGCTCGGAAGATTTCATCTTCACTCATCTGTTGGTTACTTGTTGGAGGGTATTGTTGACGGTTATGAGGAAGCTGGTATCTGGTGTTCTGGTTGTTCCGCGGCTGATTATAGGGCTGTCTTGGTTGGTTCTGTTGGGGTGAACTCCATTGGTTTTGTTGTTCATCCTTCCACCATTGTATGCAATATTGTTTGTTGCATGGTGGTATTGCGGTAGCACTGTAAAAGTTGTGAGTTGATGCTACCAAATTGTCTTCCTGGAGTTGCGGGCACTCATCAGTGTGGTGAGAATTACATGAACACACCCCACAATACTTAATCGAGTTTTGTTGAGAGTGGTCCGTCTGACGTTTCAACAGAATGGGGGTTACTTGTTGCCCTTCTTTAATTCTTTTAGCATGGCCGCGATATCAACCAGAGATTTGGCCAGCATTGTGGATTCAGAGGGAGCTATCTCATAGACACCTTTAACTTTTGCTCTCGTGCTGAAGTGCTGATTGGCATCAGCCACTGTTTCTATCATCTCCCACGCCTCTTATGGTGTTTTGTTCATCAAAGCTCCCCCACTGGAGGCGTCGATCATTGCCTTATCAGTGGGTGTCAATCCTTCACAGAAATAGTTAATAAGCAGGAAATCGAATATCGAATGATGGGGGCACGAAGCAAGCAACTTCTTGAATCGCTCGTAGTACTCGTGCAAAGTTTCCCCGTGGAGTTGTGCAATTCCGGAGATTTCCTTTCTGATGGCGTTCGTCTTGGAAGGTGGGAAGTACTTTTCCAAGAACCTCTTCTTGAAGGTTGACCAATCAGAAGTTACATCAGCAGGCAGTGTATGGTACCAGTCTTTCGCCCTATCATCCAAAGAGAAAGGCAGAGCAAAGGCTTTCACTGCATCGTCATCACCACCGGTCCTTCTAGTGGTGGCACAGATAACCTCAAAGTCCTTGATGTGCTTGATGGGGTCTTCACCCGGTCTGCCACAGAATTTCGGCAGAAGGTTTATCAGTCCAGACTTGAGTTCAAAGTTGGCATTCAGTTCAGGAAATCTGTTGGGCTGGTTGTCGAAAGCTATGCTCGCACCACCCAACTGTTTGAGAGTTAGTCGTTCCGCCATGGTAGAGGTACCTGAAAAGGAAAAACTAGATTGTGTATCAGAATCGGAACTAGAATCAGAAAAAGGATTATTATTCAATGCCAGTCTCGCAAGTTCGGCTCGACGCCTGGCCTGCCTTGTTCAGCGTAAAGTTCGTTCAATTTCAGGATCAAACAACAGCGAACCAGGAGACGAATGCGACCTTAGAATACAAATAACAATTCAAAAAGAAAAATTAAAAATAGTATGTACAGTATTCACAGACAATAAAAAACAAACAAATATTCCGCTTCCCCGGCAACAGCGCCAAAAACGTGACGCGCCCGCTCGGTGCGGGGACTTTCGTCGTTGTACTTCTAAAAGTCCCTTATCCCTTGCGGACGGCGTCTGGAACGTTTTAAAAGAGGTGTCACAAGGTGCAACCAAAATACCGAGTAGGTCTCGGGTCATTTTGCTCACGAAGCAAAGGGAAAGTCTGTTTTCGATTGGGGTTGGTTGCAGTTTAGATTGGTTGAAAGTAGTTCCCAGGTTGAAAGCAATTGAAAGCAGTAAATAAGCAGTTAAAAGGCAGTAAATAAGCTGATAATAAAAAGAGTGTCCCAGCCATGAGTTGAAATACGGTGCATCACTGTCATTGCTGCTGTGTCCCAGATCGATTAAACACCCCCTAAGAGGAACCTCCGCTATATCCGATACCAGCTAGCTGTGTAGCAAACGAACCCACAGTTCCGGGTTCAACTCACATTTGGAGCAGGTATTGCTTGGAGTTCGTGTCTCAGCTCCCGGCTCCCAAGAGTAACCCGCTGTCACCGGTACAATCCTGCTGTCACCAGGACCTCTTGCGCGTTAGCGAAATATGGAGCCTCTGATCTATGCCCAGAGCTGACAAACTCTATAGGATCCCCGCTGTCACTGGGTCAGACCTGCTGTCACCAGGTTCCCAAGCACTTGTGCCATGCTACCGTGGCGAACCTCGTACAGTCAAGGAACTGCCACTATGCTAGCAGGGGTGTAGGGCGTATAGCTTTACGGGAATGACCCGTTCCTCTAACATGATCTTTATGGGGACTTGCAGCTTCGGTCATTTGCACATTTCACCTCACAGCCGAGACACTATAGGACTCTACTCACTAATTGCGAAAATCATAAAAGCGGGAAAATAAATTGGCAGCATAACAGTATGTAAAATAGCGGTTTACAAGAAATAAAACGGACAGAATTACAGTAAAGTAAATTGATTGAAATTGAAGTTCGATAGAGTAACAGTAAAATAAACAAACAAGCAATAAAAATAAAAAGTTTGGCTAGTGAAGGGACAATAAACCTAAAATAGAACCCTAAAAACTAAGCTAAATGTGGAAGTGGGCTCCCTTGAAATGGTGAAAGGCTCCTCTACTTATAGATGCTGGAATTGACCTATGCGTATGCATGGAGGCTTCATATGCGTACGCATAGGTGCCGAGATTAGCAATTGGGCGTGCCGTCCACGCTCAGATGCGTACGCATGGCTCTATGTGATGCATACGCATAGCCTCCAGCAATGACCTTCTAGGTTTTGTTGTGATCCTTTCGTTCCTTTCGCTCTCTCCGGCCACTTCCGCTCCGAACTCCGCCTGTTATATCCCGAAACACTTAAACGCACACATCAAGGCATCATGCGGAGCGAGAGATAGTTCAAAACACAGTAAATATTGGCCGAAATAGCAGATATTACAATTACATCCCTAAGGAACTACTAAATGCAATTTAACCTATTTTGCTAGTGTTTAAGCGATGAAAAGGTGATAATTAATTAATTAAAGCAATAAAATGAACCGTCGAAACGGGTTTCATCAACTACCAAAGTTATATCGAAGAACTGGGACGTGCTCCTGAGCCTTCTCCTCTTTGTAGTAGCCAAGCTTCTGTACCTGATGAGCCAGTGGAGGCAGCTGACCGACAGTCTGTTAGTCGTGATGGTTCGAGGTACAACCTGTCCGGAGTCTGGCAGTGACAGTCGTCGAGTCCGAGTCCTTAGAGTGCCTCGCCTGTTAGAACAATAGAGGCTTAAGTGTTGTCGTCATTGTTGTTGTTTATTTTTTCCATTCCTAGACCCGAGTCCTAGCTTAGGAGACCTGTGTACGTGAGGTTAGGCCGGGTGAATTTCATTACCGTTTGGTATCTAGAGTCTGTAAGGATAGTGTTGTCTTATGAGTTACATATATTATCTTGGGATTTCTTCGTTTATGAAGGAATCATTATTTATACATATTGTTTGTTTATATTGTTTGATGCGCTAGCGCTTTTCACGACAGGCTGCTATATAATAATATGGTATAGAGTTTTAGAAATCTTTAGGTTAGGAAATGTGGCATCTCAATCGTAGGCGCTGTGCACGGTGTTGAAAATTGGGGTGTTACACAACACCTATTGCTCTTGTTGAAAATGAACTGATTGAAATGAACTAAGGAACAACTCAATTTATAGCTGAGTCTATTGGATATGAATCATCCGTCAATTAGAGGTATATAATTCCTCTCATTTTCAACCACTGAAATTCTATAGTTATAAACTAGGAATGATTATTACCTTTCATTTATTTAGTTATTTATTTATATATTTTCTAAAATTAGCTTTAGTAATTTTCACAATGTATTGCTATGCAATAAATGGGAGGTGCCCTTCCCCTGCTGAATGATTTGGTGTAAATTGCTTGAATTTGCATGTGTAGGGGGTGCTTGCTTATCGACAGAGGCAGCAGATCAACTCTGATAATTGCAGATTGAAGAACAAAACAAAAATTATTTAAAGTAGGGAACTTCACTCTTTGTTAATCTAACATCACTCTTTGTTTCTCTAACTTCCCTTTTCTCTAGCTTGTTTAGTTGAGTTAAATTCTTCCAATTTTAACATCTGTTTTTATCCTGCAGATAGATACAAGAATTTTATAACTGAATGCTAATTTTGTTAGTTACAGAGGATTAAAAGCTTTATGAAGCCTTAACTCTTGTACCAGTTTCTATTCATGTTTTTCACCTTTTTTATCATTGTTCTTTATCTCAATCTCTTGTAATTGTGATTGTATTTGTTAACTTTGTAATATATTTGAACCAATGTCCAATTTCTATTTAACAATTATATATTTTAGTTTAGTTTTTGTTAACTTGTAATTTTATCACGTTGTACTTAAAGATATTTGATATTATTGGCATTTTATGTAAATTCAAGTAAATTTTTCAATATAAAAAGGTCATAATATTCATTATGTTTGTATTTATTTTAGAAAAATAAGTCAATTGGAAAACATTTGATATTAGGGTATTTTTTTAAATTTAAGAAAAAATTTAATTAAAAAAATAAAGTCAATCGAAAGATATTTGATATTTAAAGTATTCTTTTAAATTAAAAATAATTTAAATAAAAATTAATAATTGAATATATTTGTATTTAAGTTTTAAAAAAAAATTAGAGTAAAAAATAATTTTGATTAAAGATATTTAATATTAGGAGTATTTTTCAAATAAATATAAAAAATTTGATTAAGAGATGATAATGTTGAATTTACATTCTATTCTATTCTATTTAAAAAAAAAAAATCTGATTTGCATAAAAAAATTCAGCACTATACAATGGCCCGTTAAAGGGGTCCTGCCCATTGACACGTTCCTTCTAATCAGCTTATAGGATATAGCCGAGGCGAGAATTTCCAACAGCTTTGATTGGGTTGAAATTACAACCACCAAGCTGAAAACTGAAGACAATTATGACCGGTACATGTCCCATGCATAGGTTAATTTATGAGAGTACACTAGAAGCACGCTTCGCGAAACAAGGCCGTTGGATTATAAATACAGTAATCTGAACAGTAAACATCACTGTAACATGATGTTACATTGAAACGAACTGGCATATGGGAAACGTTCCTTATTAAATAATATCAAACATTAAAATATTTTTTTCTGTACATAATAAATTTAAGTTTTATAACATGTATGTTCATGTTTTTATTTTATTTCATTATGTTTTATTTTAATTTTTGGAGATGGTTCATGATTTTATTCAACAACATCACAAAAATATCCTTATGTTTATTAGTTAGATTTTATTATGAAATTAAATAAATAAATAATTGTATATAAATAAAAGGGAAAAAAAAAAAGGCCTCTCCAGATGGCCGTTCCCTCCAAAGACCAAGCCCTCTCTCTCTTCGTCGTTGCCAACAATCAAGGTAACGTCAATGTCAAACTCTCATCCCTCACCCAAGTCAAGGACCTTCTTCTCTTCCTCGACCCTTCCCTCTCCGCTCACTTCTCCCTTTCTTCCTCGAGATTCAGTCTTCCCCCGAATCCCTTGTTCACAGATTGCTCACACAGTCACCCAACTTCTATCATCTATCCTTAGCCTGAAACCTACCCACGTCGTTATTCCACTTCATACCCACATCCAAGGTATCCTATTCTCACTCCCAACAATAGCCCCATTCATGATTGAAACCCCAATTTACAATTTTTTGGGCAAAATCACTAATTTTCTAGCAAGATAGGACAGTACCCACAGGGTCACAGTAGCCACTATTTTTCCCAATTCTGTTACTTATTACAATTTCCTTTTCTATCTTTACTTTGTTATGAGTTTCCTTGATTTTCCTCAATGTTAATTGGTATTTTAGGTCAATGCGTGTTGTTTATGTTCTTTAGATATCTGATTTTATTGCTGCAATCATTGCCTTTCTTTTTCATTTTTTTCTTTTTGCTGAGATTCTTTTTCGTTTATTTATCCATAATTATTTATTTATTTAATTCTATAATAAATAAAATATAAATAATAAATTTAAGGGTACTTTTATAATAAAAAAAGTGAAATGATGATTTTAAATCGATTTTAAATCAATTTTAAAACTTATGGACCATTTTAAAGAAAAAAAAAAAGGTTGAGGATCAAAATAATGGTTATCCCAAATTATAGAGTGCTACTATTTTTTTTTCGCCAAAAAGTGTAACTGTCTTTTTATAAATATATATTGTTATTTTTTTGTTATGAAAAACTCAATATTTTTTTTAGGAGCCCAACCATGTTTATATTAACATTAACAAACTCAAGTTCGAGTGAACCTAATTTTATAAAATTGATTTTGGTTAAAAATGAGTTTGTGCAACATAATTTTTGTTTGACAATTTTATATTAAAATTGATTTTGAAAAAATAAATATTATTTGCATAATCATATTTGCGTTTAGAGAGAAAGAAGTAGTCAAACAAAAAAGTTAAAACTTTTAACATATTTTAGATAATGCCAGAACTAAACCAAACACACACCCTTGCACTCAATTGACTTCATTGCCTCATTATGACTAGAATTTCTTTAGAGTTTTTGTAATAGTGTGATGTAGGATGAAAGTGATGCTTTCTGACTTTATAGCTTTATATATTCATAGGCACACTCGTGTGTTATGCAACCATATCCTATATATTCATAGGCACACTCGTGTGTTATGCAAATACAGTTATACAACCACATCCTGGCTCCATCTTAATATTGAAATAATCAAACCATGTCCTACTTTTTCTTAGTGACGAAGCGACATTTGTGGTGGTCATTTTTTTTTTGGCTCAGATTAATCTATTAATCATGTTATATTCTCGACTTTGATTATTCCATCTCCTAATATTCTCATTGATTTTTTCTACGTGTTGGATCAAATCATTTGTGGAGGTATTTTCGACTTCATCAATACCTTTGCTGATGTAATATGATTTTGAATCATCTAAGTCGAGTCAATCATTTGTGTCTTTAGAAAGGATTTTTTTACTATCATATCTCTTTGACCAAGTTCTTTTTTACTCACATATAATTGAAAACCATGCCTTGTTTGTTTGGGTATCTTTTTCAAACTGTCTTTATTATACTCAACTCGTTACCTGTTTTTAGTCGAAAATCGAAATTCGAACCAGGGTATCAAAATATTTTGAAGCATAAAATAAATGATCTATATAACTAGATATCCATTCAATGAAACTTATATGAATATATTTAACGATGTTTGCGTAAAACATGTGCATAAAAAGTTTCAGGCCCTTGTTTACTCATTGAATTGTGATCATTGAACTTCTAATTAAGGATGCAGAATGTGGCAAACAAGGGTAACAAGGTATATAGAAAGGAAAAAAAAGAAAAAAAAAAGACTTTATTATGATTACAAGAAATAATCTAATACATCATGAAATTGCAGTGGCACCACTGCTCCTAAATGGACCTCAATATTCGACCACGATCTACATTTCTTTTTAATTTTTTTTTTTCGTTGTCTGACAGTCACACCCTCGTAACTGAAATTTCTAACAAAATAATAATAATAATAATAAAGAAGAATGAAAAGAAGATAAAAATCAGAGGTACAACTTACAACTTAAGCAAATACATAATAATAATAATAATAATAATGAAATTAAAACCTCATCTGTGAAAGTCTAAATATGATGATTAAATTAGTGGAGGTGCTTGGCGAATCCACAAAAGAGTGCATTGTCAGGGATGTTAGCTTCAGTGTATAAACTCTTCTCATTGTTCCATACCCTCAGATACAATTCTTGTCCCAAATATTGCCTTGGCAAAATTGCAGACCTTAAGTTCCACATACCCTTATTGTCCAAAGACACCAGAATGGCACTCCATGATTTTGGATACACCTGTATATATAATATACATTCATCTTTATTAGTCATAACTCATATGTACCAAGTTAAATTAAAAAGAAACATTTAAATATTACTGACCTGAACAGTGTATCTTGGAACGCCATCAGCCAAGTTGTAAGTCTTTCGGCTATCAGGTTTCCATACGCCATATTCATATCTAAATTAATTAAATATAATTTAGATATTCAGTTAATGACAAGAACATTCATCAAATCGAATTTAACTACACACAATGAATGGCAGGGTTTAGTTAGTTTTGTGATTACGTACCCAACAACATAGAAGCTAGATCCGTCCATGTGCCATGACTGGATTGTGTCTTCATTGTTCTGGAAGATGATTTCTACGAAGTCATGAAGGGTAATTCCAAAAACAGAAGTTCCCAATTTGGCAGGGGTACTTGCTGGAGGAGGAACATCAGGGATAGAGTTCAAGCTAAACACTTTTGGAATGTTGAACCAATCAGCCAGCTTCAATGCTGTCAGTGGATTCATGTGGGAGATTTTATTCACTGCATATCGTAGCTTCCCACCAATGCGTTCTTCAGAATTTGCCAATACAAGTGTCCTTACCGCAGGGATGGTTCCATAGTGAAATGATCCTTGAGGATTTGGCCTTGCTGCGTTTGCTGTCAAATTCAACCTATCAAAATAAAAGGTTTAGTTGGAAGCCTTGTTGTTGCACATTTTTTATGGAGTTATTCTTGTAGGTGCTCTCGGATCAAGTAATGCTCTTTCTCTTGTACACTATAAATAAAGTAAAAGTTAACTTCTAACTCAGAAAATAAATAGGATAGAGTAAGAACAATTCATTTGCCTTCAAAATACTCAAGAAATTTTCTTCTTTACTCACTCATTTCTAACTCATCTTGGTGGGCTCAATTAAGGTGAGAGTCACACTTCATGTTTTGCTATGAAGTAAGGACTTCAAATACCCCAAAAACAAAAGGTTCAAACTTCAAATTGCATAAATAAATAGCATGACACTAATTCAAATTTGTTGCATAAGTAAATAGCTCATCTAGTCACATTCCAGTTATTATAAGTAATGTTCTGAGAATTGGATCGAAAATCAGAAACCGGAACCAGTTAACCGAGGATTGGTCATCAAATCAGTTCGGTTCAAGATCACAAACTGCTTCAAAACAAACCGGTCAAAGATTGAAAAATTGAAGAGGGTACCTGATGGACTTGGCTTGTTTCAAGGACCAATCAACATCAGTGGTTGGGCCAATGGGCAATGGACCTGAGGCCTTAGAACCAGAGCCAGCATATTGAAGAGTTGCTGTGGCTGTGAGAACAGTAGTGCCAGTGAAGCGGCTAGAAGCAACAATGTAGTAGGCATTGACAGGCTGGTTAAGTGTCACCAAAAATGCCACTGATTGACCAACATGAACATCAAAGGACTCATATGTGTCCTGTAATGTGTGAGCACCTTCAACTTCAATCAGTTTCAATGAGTGATTTTTAATCCTGAAGTTTATTGATGTTGATAACCCAACATTGGACACTCTGAATTTGTAAGTCTTCCCTGGAAAAAATTTATATAGTTTATTGTTTATTTATTAGTTTCATCAGACTTTGAGTTAAAATGTTAGTTGAAATCATAGTAACTGAATTACTGAATTATTAGTTACCTGCTTGACCAGGAAAGACAGCAGAGTCTCTTTGGCCATTGATGAGAAGACCATCAGGAGGAGGAAGTTTCTTGCCATAGTCCAGTAGTCTCCTTAGTACCTGCAAATTATAATTCTTTAGCCTATCTATATTTTCATTTTCAATTAACATTTTTCAAACTCATTAATAATTTGAAATTAAGGATCAAAATATATGTACAATAATATCAATAAGGATTGTTCCTATCATAGTTGACTTTATTATAGATAATATTCTTCTATCAAGATTAGGATTTATACTCAAATTCGTCTCTAAATAATAATTTAATCGCTAAACTGATTTTTAAAAGATATTTTTTATTATATTAATCTCAAAAAGAAAATAATCATAAATTAAATCGGTATTTACATAAGTTATATGATGACGTTTCACATTTCATAAAATAATTGGTTGTATCTTAAAGCGATGTGACATATTACTCATTCATTTTTTGACATATAACGTTAACTTGTCTTGCGATGATGTCACGTGAAATTTAACATGATATTTTTGGTGATTAAACTTAACATGATATATATTGTCATGTATATAACATAATGACTAATTTGAAATACAACTCTATTTCTTAGAGACTAATAATATTAATAAAAATTTTTAGTACTAATTCGTAAATCAAATTATCTTTGAGAGAGGAATTTGAACATTTACTAATCAAATTCGTTTTATCTTATAGGTCTTTTAATTACTCTGTTTACCTGTTATTACTTATTAATATATCATATAGTTTTTTCATCTATTTCAAACTAATTGTCATTTTGACTTATTCCACTATTGGTATATTTTAAAATCAATATATCTAAATATATTAACAAAAAGTATCTAATAATATATCGTAAATCATGATACTAGATTACAAATTTTATCTAATTACGTTGATTTATGAATGTAATAATAAGCATTGGAAAACTAACCTTGTGGTTGGTCTTGTACCAATCACCAACAAGAAGGGTGAATTCACCATCCGGGGCAGGGTATGGAATGTCAATAACAGATCTTTGGGCAATGTTAAGTGCCCCAAAAGCACCAGCAGCTCTATGGAGTTTGGTTGATGGAAAATATGTGTATGTTCCAATTTGATCTTTCAGCTGGAACTTGTACGTCCAATTGCTCTTTGGAGGGATTGGGCAGTTGGTTCCCAACACTCCATCTTGCCATGATGTCCTTCTCTGCTTTATACCATTCCTGTTTTTTGGGTTTTCATATCATTTAAGGGTTATTGTTCTTAATCATAATGACCACCAAATCCATTATTTGTATATAATATATGTTAACATATGAATATAAAATACGTGTTGAAAACGAGTTAACATTATATAGTAATTGATTTTTTTGTACACAATAAACAATTTTTACAAATATTTGTTGTTGTTTTTCTTACGGCCTTTTTATTTATAATTTATGTAAAGACCATAAATCAAAGTGAATAATTTGACTTAAAACATTATTACATTTCTTAAAGACAGAGAGGAGGAGTAAAGCCTCACCATTTAAACGGATATCCATCTTTTCTTAGTCTGATTCTTATGAGTAATGCTAGGAAACCAACGTTAGGGGACCAATAGGGAACCAATGAATGTAATTAGGGAAATAGTAAGTGGTAAAAGAGGAAAGAGAAAAGAAGAAAAAACGATATTGACTTCCTATTGTCTTCCTAATATTGGTTACCAATAATTTCTCGATTCTTATACGTGGAGTGTCTATTCTTCTTCCGTAGATTCAAATTAGCGACAAGGGATTTAACTAGGTTTTATGTCTTTACCTAGAGATATCCCTATCCTTTCGATCTTACTTATTGACTAATTATCTAATCCACCTTTGACATATTCCTTTCATTAGGGGTATTTGCTTCATTCTGATCTATCTCAACAAGTTCATCTAAGAGCCTATTGAATTCTATATTTTTATGAAGATTTCAAAAATGAAATAATCGAATTAGAATCATCAGAATTTTATAAAATTTGGATAAGTAATATGGTAGAAAGAAATCAAATTCTTTCATGTCCTTTGTATTTTGGTGCTGTATGACAATATTTTATAAAGCATAATTAACTAAAATTAAAAATAGTTATTATTAAAAAATAAAAAAAAATCAATATTTTTAAGGCTAAACGCATGCAGTAAAATATTTATAAGAAAATATTTTGGAAGGACAAAGACGTAACAATGAAAAAGGAAAAAAAAAGTAAAAGTAAAATTTTGTAAGATCTAATACAAAATAAATTTAATTTTGATGCAGTATGAGTGTAGAAATGTAAAAAATATTTTACACATGCATTTTATTACATAACGTCACATTAGTAAAGATAACTTCAATTCTATTAACCTCGTGATTAATTATCCAAATAAAAAAATATAATTATACAAAAGTATAAAATATTTTACACTATGAGTGCATCAAAATTAAACTATACAAAATTACTAACCATGTAATGAGAAATTTCTCGTCAAGCTTGTTAATGACATTAACAACGATATTATCATTAGTGATGCCATCAATTCTCGGGCCTGGGAATTGACCATTGATAAGAATGCCCTGATAGTATATAAATTAAAACATTAATCACACTTTAGTAAAATTTATATATTATATTTCAAATTCAAAAAATATATTTATATTATTATTCATTTTTATCAAAATGGCTTATGAAAGTTCTAACCTGTTGTGGAACACCAAGAGGGTAAATTGTTCCATAAGTAACTACCCATGTGAAATACTGATACCGATCTTCTGCTACAACAACAGAGAGAGCACCGAAAATTCCAAGAAAAGCTAGAGCCAAAGAGATCTTCATCTCTTAGCTTGTACCCTGAAATACACTGCAAAAGATTCAATATGCTTGATCAATCAATGATTTGCTTGTTTAAATTTGAGTTACAACTACTATAGTATTGCCAAATGTAAGAACAATGAACACAAATGTTAAAATCAGTGTAAGGAAAATAACTAATAGCTAATGATGTAATGCTTGCATATCAAGAAAGATGTAAACTCAAACATAGTTGTTTAGTAGAAAATAATAATAGTTCAAAATTTTTAGATATAATTTAGTCATGCATATCAAATAATCTAATAATACTCAACTATCAACTTCATATAAAGATAATTATGTGTGAATTTTTATCATAAAAATATTGCGTAGGAAAAGATATAACATATTAGAAGTTCAATAAAAAAATTAAGGTTAAACTAATCGCCTGGTTTTTATAGTTTTACTAAATTTTTAATTAGATCTTTAATTTTTTTAGTTAAATCCTTACATCATATTAGATTTTATAATTATGTTTCTAGCGTGATAAAAACATTAGATATAATGAAATATTTGGTGAAATTATAATGCTTATAGATTTATTTAAGAGAAAAAAGGTATAAAAACTAAATTAAAATTTTGGTGAAATTATAAGAATAAATAGAGTAATTAAACTCTATTCATTCTTATATTAAGGAAAGAAGTAAAATTTTAAAGCTGAATGATATTATATTGTTCTAATTCCAAATAAGTGTTTTCTCAAGCTAAAAATGAACTTACCAAAACTCTAGCTTCGCCTTGGAGATCAGAGAAACAATTGAAATAGAGAACCAACCGAGTGTTGAAGTGAGAATGGAGTATGAATTAGAGTCGTGTATATATATAATAAGACGCAATAGAAGGTGTTATTTGGAATATGCATGCCAATGCCAGGGTGGCTTGAGTACAATGTGTGTACGCATAACACTAAGTGTTGTAGTAACATGCATGGTGCATTAATATAATGCACATGATGCAATGCAACTTGCTAATTATAAGTTGACCTGACCATAGTTTTTTTTTTTTTAAGGTATTTCCCAACTTACGGGTCGAAAACTAATTCTCCGTGAATTTGAGCTTTATTTAAGGGTTTGTCGCTGGCCATCGGATTGCTGCATGCACAAGGCGCGATTCAAATCTTAATACTTACTTAAGCAGACTAGTAAACTAATCATTAAACCAACTCAAATTGATTTGAGCTGACCATAGCTAGTAATAAGTTTTTCTTGAAATAATAATAATCAAATTTAGTTTATTGCTATGTTGAGGGCTTTACATTTAATTGGGGGATTGCTTTTGAAGTTGGGAAAAGTTATTATAGAAATGAATATTGTTTATTGGATTAGAATATGAAGCTAAATAATGAGTTGGGAAAATAAGGGCAGTGTTTCTGAGTCGGTGGTAAGAGGGAGAGTGGAGAGAGATCTGAACATAGCGGGTGCGACGCAGGCGATAGCGGATCCATCCTCGTTCATCATTAGTTTAGATTATAATAAATTTATAATTTAATTAATTGGAGTAAATTCTACGACCTTATATTATATATCCAAATCTATATATTAATATCTCTTCGTTAG
>JASCZI010272311.1:0-13172 GCA_036250425.1 Stylosanthes scabra | reverse complement strand
TATATATATATATATATATATATATATATATATATATATATATATATATATAACCATGTAATTAATAAAAATTTAACCAATAAATCACAAGTAATTAATATTTCTTAATTAATAAATCAGTTAATAAAAATAGAATTAATAAATCAGAAGTAACTAATATTTTTTTAATCAATAAATTAGTTAATAAAAATAAAATATTTGTAATAATTTTTTATAAAATGTCCACAATAAAAATAAATAAACATTTATAATTTTTTATTAAGTTTTTAATCATCTAAAATAGGTTTTAATATATGTATTAGTAAAAATTTTATTGCATTAATTTGAAGCACTTAAAAAATAAAATAATTATCCCTCTTAATACACTAATAATTTAATAAATTCTCTTTTAGATGATATACAGAGGCATAGTTTCTATTTGACATTTTTTTTTATCTATATCTATATATGCGTATTCGCAATCACAGATAATAAAATGTCTTTGTGAAATCAAATATTCGTAATTAATGATTTACTTTTTTGAAGCTCGATTTTTTCTGGCTAATGTTATTTTCAAATGTATTGATTATCTAGGAGGAGTGTTTCCTAAGAATATTTACAAATATTCAAAAATGAAAAAAAAAAGTTGATTATGGTAAATAGAAACTAGAACCATAAAAAAATTAAATTAAATCAAATTGACTTTGAAATCTAAATCTAAATTTTGTAAATCTCAAATACTAAATTCAAACCCTAAGTCATAAATTTTAAATTCTTAATTCTAAAATGTAATACTCTAAAATTTTAAATCATAAATTATAAATTTTAAATCCTAAATAAATCCGAATCATTAAATATCTAAATCTTAAATATTTAACTATAAATTCTGAATATAAATTCTTAACTTTAAAATTGCATACTTTATCTATTATAAATAGTCAACAACTATACATATTTCGTATGAGCAGTACTTTTTATTAAAAGAAAAATCAGAAATAGGAGTAGTATTTTGATAACGAAGTAAAATTAGAAGTGGCACAACTATCATAATGTATATGCATGTTTATTTTCAGATCCAAGGCGGCACTGGTTCACGGATTAAATATGAGAAGAATAAGTTGTAGTTGCAACATTTTATAGTGCTTCAACTTTTACTAATATTATTTTTTCGATAAGTTGTTAGTAGCCACTACGGTTTTTGGTATATCAACTAAGGAAATAAATTCCAAGATAGAGATCTAACGTGATTGCTTAAGCAACATTGAAGACAACGTTACGTGATCGAATAGTGTGGATCTGTGTTGGTTTCATCACCTTCCCTTCTTTCTATGAAATTCCTTTTTGCTTTAAATAATGCTGTCCATTCATAATATATACTAATAATAAGTTGAAATACTCTATATATATAAAACACAAAAAATCTAATAAATATCCAATACATAATTTATGTATTTTGAGAAAGTTTGTCAGTATAAAATGTGAGTATATTTGAGGATAAAGATATGTGTATTTTATTTTGAATATTTTATATGATAAAGACTAAGTGTAAGCTAAGATTGTTTTGTTTAATAATGTGGTCTATGTAATTAACCTCTTAATTCTAATAATATTGATTTAATATGATGGCTATTGCTAAACAAAAAATAAAATTAGTGGGAGCTTTTAAATAAAAAATATCCCTTCTCTCCCCTTATGAGTATTTCTCATTCCAATCCCTCATAAATTGCTAGAGAAACAACGAGATTCATGATAGAAAAAAATATCTCAATTTAGCTCTTGATATTTATCGCTGTAGATAAATTCACCTTTCTATCTATATTTTCTATATAAGGTTAATAGAACTGGATATATGACACGTTAAGTAGTGATTTAGTCGTCAAGTGTCAGCTTGGATGGACATATTGTGTTACAAACCAACCTAGCCCCATCAATTTTTATAAAACTCGATTTTAATTTGCTCAATTTCAAGATATTAAATCCTATATATTTTATAGGACGCATTTTTTCTGTAGAGAATTTTCTTCAATTTTTTTACTATTACCTACCACCATGAGTTATTAATGTTATTTAATTAACAAATCATCACTTTAACTTGTCACATAGACATATTTAGAGAAAAATAATTGAAAGAGTGGCTAATATATCTAGCAACAATAATTATCAAGGGTCGAATTATACCTTTTTTTTCTTATCACGGCCCTCGTTATCTCTTTTGCGTAATTGTCAATGGCATTTTTGAGAGTTTACTCTTGATTCATTGAACAAATAAAAGTTACTTTTATAAATAATAGGAAAATTTTCTCTTACTCAATATTTTATCCTTGCCATGAATGAGAAATTAAAGTGAACGAAAGAAGGAAAAGATGGGAAAACAACTAGGGGATATCAGAGCATCTCCAATGCTAGTATTAATTTTAAATCTATTTTGGGTCTCACAAGATGCCACGTAAGTATTTGTGGGACCATATATGATTTGAGATAAATATGAGATTTATTGCTCGAATACTTGGTTTTGATTTAAAATCAATTTGGGTCCACATAATACTATTTAATTAACCTGTATTTAATGAGTTCTACACATGGCACATCCTAATTGGCATTCCTTCAAAGTGATACGGTATCAACTTAGTAATACCGATATCACTTTATCTATTCCTTCCAATACATAATTCAATATCAACTCAATTTATTTATGATTTCAATAAAAATTGATATCCAAAATATATCCCATTGAAAATGCTCTCAAAGACCAACGAGGAACACCAAGAAGAGCATCTCAAGAAAAATATTAAAGACATCTTTAAATTCAGTAACGTGAGTTCGGTATTAAGTGATGATGCTCTAATTGTATACATGACATGGCAGCCCAATGCACAAGCATTCCACCACGTTAATGCAGGGTTTAAAGAAGGGTTGTATGTACACATGCTAACCTCATAGTTAAAAATAAATTGATTATTTTTGCGGTTTAAATCTGTCACAAAGTCATACACGGCCACAATTCAACCGTTGCCCAAACCTTCCCTTTTGATGCTCCAATTATATGATAATTATTGTTTCGCTCAACTTTTGATAGGATTGAAGAAAGGAGCAGAGAACCACAATCTCTTTCGAGAGCAGGATTCAACTCATATTCAATAGATGGGTCTTCGACAATTTTAAGAGCCAAAATAATAAGTATTGTAAATCTTGACATACAATGAAATTCTTTATTGATTACAACTTTTTCACAAGATGGTAAAGAATGAAGTGCTATACTAAATAGTGATAAGTAAAGGAACAAATGAGCTATGCTAACTGCAGCTAAATTGAAACAGGTCGAATAAAATGACATTTAAATGGCATGAATTTAAATAAAAGCAATGAAAGGATGAGTAGAAGAAATAGAAAATCAGAAATGAAAAGAGCAGAAAAAGAAATGCCATTCTCAAAGCTATACTTACGTTCTGCACGTGCAATTCATTGCTTCCTGTGGACGTCCGAGGAGACTGACGAATTTGTTAGAGTTTTCGTGGTAGTGAGGAAACCGAGAATGATCATTTGAATGTGTAGACTTCTTCTATTTATAGGCATATGATCATGTTCAGTTGTCTCAGTTTTTATTGTAACAAAACTGAATTAACTATTACTCATTCATTAATAACAAAATTATAGTACAAGGGTATTTATAAAATACAAGGTGATAAGTCAATAGCTAAAGAAGACCAAGATATAGCTAAAGAAAACCAAGATTAGTTACTAACAACTAACTAACTAATCTCTTAATCTAACTAACTTTGATTATAACAAATCACCTAACTTAATACCCTCAATACTCCCCCTCAAACTTAGGTAGGTGTAAGAGATAACCTAAGCTTGGTTTGAAACCTGTTGAAGAGATTCACAGAGACAAGTTTTGTGAATATATCAGCCACCTGATCTTGTGAGGGAATATGCATGACAAAAAGTTTCTTTTGAGTTACCAACTCTCTTAGGAAATGAACATCCATCTTCATATGTTTATGTAACATCCCGACTTTCGGTATGTCATGATCACACCTACGGCCGAAATGTCACTAAAAACCTAACTCTAAAATTTCAAAACTTACAAGCCTGTCGTGTTGTAACGTAACGGTAACAGCGATATATCCTTCGATTCACATACAAGTTAAACAATTAAATAACAGCTATATAAGAGAACATGTAATTTAACATATAATTGAAATTACTAGTTGGGTTCAAGAATACAAAGACTCAAAAGGGAAAGATATTACAGACTCCAGTAGACCAACTAAAGAAGAAATACAGAAGGAAAGGTACAACGCGAAGGACACCCTACAAGTTTGAACCCGACCCCAGCTAAGGTCACCTAACTAGGTTCAACCTTACTAACTAAGCCTAGTCCTCGTACTGTTCTAACAGTTCATGAGGTACTATGACTAACACCCTACAACATCTGCCACCCTATGGCGGAGGAAATGTCCTGGCAAAGTACCGGTTCACCAGATCATCATCTGATGCACCGTCATTGGCCGACCCACTCGAGGCAGACCCATAGCCCAAGGAAACACTGCCGGAAGAACTACCAGAGGAGTGATGGCTGGAAGGTGTAGTGTCGGCACTGGCACTCTCACGCTCCGATCTGTAAGAAGCGTCCGATTAATAGGCCTCATGGGCACTGTAGGGCACATGCTCAGCAACATAAGGCTCGTCCGGGTCTCCTACTAACTCAGCCGCCGGGTCATACGTTTCGATGGAAGGCTCATCGTCGCTAGGAGGAGGTGAAGGGGGAGGAGGAGTAGGTGGTGCCACTCTGTGGTGAGGGAATAAGCTACGATAGCGCCGCGCGTCACACATAGGAGTATGTGGAATAGGATACACAGGGCCCGGAGCCGGTGCTGGAGCCATTGGTGGTAAGGGTGTATGATGCGTGTGCATCTTGGGTTGTTTTTAGTATCAATTTCTCTTGATTTTCATGATATTCTTAGTGGATTATTGTTATTAATTGATGAATCAAACAAACTTGATGTTCTTTGAGTTGTATTTGTGTTTTTAGATGATTTACTAAGAGTTTTTAGGTAATTGAAGACCATTTGAGAGAGATTGAAGAAAAGGGAACGAAGCAGAGAAGAAAAGAGAAAATTGGCTAAGTGTTGAAGCCCACGTATAACGTGGAGAGCCCACGTTATACGTGGGATTTGAGTCAAAGAAGACAAGAAATGGATAGAGAGTGGACGTAGTACGTCAGGAACTCACGTTATACGTGAGAGATAAGTGAAAGATTGCAAGATTTGACAGAGAGCCCACGTTATACGTGGGACTCTCACGTCATGACATCCAAAAGGGCAACTTGAGACAGAAGCCCCACGTTATACGTGGGGCAATGACGTCAAACGTGAGAATTAAGAGTGAAGCTCCAGTTTGAGACAGAAACCCCACGTTATATGTGGGAGAGCCACGTTATACGTGGGGAGCAATGCAAAGCGACGTCCAAATTTCTATCAAAGCCAATCCAATCCAATCCAAGTTGTTAGGTCTCAATTCCACTCATTAATCAAGGGCTTAATTGGAAGATCAAAGATATGATTGAAGACTCAAAGAGAAGAAGATAAAGCTTTGTAAAGATAGAAGATAACATTAGGATTAGAATAAGATAAGATTAGGATTAGATTAGGATATGATTAGATTTTAATTTAAATTCTAGTTAGTTAGTAGGATATAAAAAGGGAGACTGATCCCAGCACAGAGTAACTTTTACTACACGTTTACTCTTATTATTCTTAGGTTTTAGTTTTTATTATGCAAGGCTAAACTACTCCATTGTTAAGGGTGAGGAGCTCTGTTCACCCATCATGAGGTAGTCACCATTCTGCACTCTGTTTTTATTTGTTTTCTTAATTTTCGAATTCATCATCACTACTCTCCAAGTCATTATTCGAATCTGCTTAGTGTAATTAAGGGATAGTATTGTTTAATCCTTTATTCCTCGTGGGAACGATACCCACGTCACCGTGGTATTACTTGTACGATACGGTATACTTGCCGTTTATGCATCAGTGTACGAGGTGAGCGCTCGCGCTCCCGGTGAAGGCTACCAGTAGAACCAAAAGAAGTCGATGAGCTGGGAGAAGCAGCCGGACGTGGGGAGAACGGTACGATAGGTCTCATCGCACAAGAGAGAGATAAGAGAGAGAAGGAGTCTTGCGTAGTGTAAGAAGAAGGGGGTGAGAACCTAAGGTTCCCAGCTTGGGGTATCATGAGGGCAACTAATCTATCCTAAGGGCTGACGTCATGTAGGTAGCAAGTGGCAAGTAGTCAAGTAGCAAAAGCAGAAATGTAAAGCACACACAATCAATAATGCAATCACACACAAATGCAACACACAATATGATGCATGCGTGTTCCTAATGCAGGCCATGAGCTCATGCGTCGGTTTACTTCCCGCACTCGACAATTACTTAGGATCAAGCCCAAGTATGGTTCATCACTGTCGAATGTCATGGACTTTGGCTTGTCCAAGGCGGCCATGTTCCGTTGGCTAGAACATGTAGCATACCATGTTCCGTTGGCTAGAACAGGTAGCACACCCAAGTTCCTTTGGCTAGAACTAGAGGCATAAAGGTACCCTTGGTACTCTAATTAATCATGGTGAGGATCCCGTCACCAGCAATAGCTCCATAAAGCAAAGAAATCGCATCGACAGGGGAATAGGATGATCGTTATTGCCTTTTAGGTAGCTAGCCCTTCAAGCTTTAATTCTCAGACAAGCGGGACAACACCCAGCCCTTGTAGCTCTTATATCGTAGTCAAGCTAGACGACACCCAGTTCTTGCATTTAGCCTTTCTTTAGCTTTGGCACATAGCCTTTCCTTAGCTTTGTCATTTAGTCATCTCATCATCTCATAGCCCTTAGCATCTCACCGGTTCGTTCCTCTGAACCGTTAGTCAGAGTAGCATCTATTTAGCCGGATTAGCCTTCGGTCTACATGACTTAGCTTAACCAACCGGTTTGACAGTGACCCAAGTCCGATAGAACCGATACTTGGTCGGTTGCCAAACCAATCCTTCTTAAGGGATTAAACCGGTCCAGAGCCATGAACCATTCCCAAAAGAAAAACCCGGTTGATCGTCGTGTCCCATACAATCGCCGACCAAACCAAATCGATATCAACCGTCACAACTAAGGTTATCTGGCCACACCTTGGGACTCAATTATTATATTGATTATATGCATTATCACATTCTCTCAATCTCAATACTCGGAGCTTATATCATCACGATAATCTTAGCCTCCGGTTTAGTTTCTTTCCACTCTTACGGCTCCTCGGTTTAACCGGTTTACTAACCATCTTAGCATATCATATTCTCTTGGTGTCTTTTAATATATCATAATATTCAACACTTACAATATATCATTATTCTCTATCTTTTCACTTCTTAAGGATAATTTATGAATATTCTATCATCTAATTTAGGAGTTTTCTTAGCTTTTCGGTTTTAACTTAGCTTAGTATAAATTCATTATCTTTTTCATCTTTCATTCTTCTTGACTCAAACCAGCGCCATTATCATTCTAAAATACACATCTATTTGCCATTAAAACAGTTTTATTTACAACTCAGTTTTTAAGACCATATTACCCTTGTAATACATCCTTATTTACCGAGTGAACCTATTTTATTAATAATTTTATAACTCTTTCATTTTAAATCCTTTTGAACCCAAACCAATTACATTATTCTCCTAACATATTCAGTTTTATGTGGTAAAAACAGGTTTGAGAAAAGACTCTTTTAAAAAGATGAAACTGCCCTTCTAACCCTATAGCCCGTTGCGGTTTTAACTAGTTTTAGTAAATAATTTATTTACCTAAGGTAACTTTATTATTCTAAGGTGAAATTTTATATTTAGACTCACTAGACACATATAAGACCCCATTTAAAACAGTTTTGAAAACAAATTTCATTAAAGACATTTTTACCTAGTCTTTACTTTCTAGTTTTACTAAATTATCACCTAGATTTAATCTTTTAAGTTTTTCACCAAAAAACACTTATTTTCACATTAAACTCTAAGTTTCAATTCTAGAAAACATATCAAAACACTTTTATTACCATTTTACCCTTTATTTTACAAAATTACCATTTTTATCATTTTTTATTATCTTAACTGATTTAGTAGTTTATGTTTTATGAAAAATTTCGTCCCAAGGGCGATAACCTCTCGGCCATTAAGCATACAACAACTCTTATCCTTTTGATCATCAAAAAGCTCATCTCTTGAGCATCATCAACTCGGCGAAAGGCCATTTTTGTAGAAAGGCATTTTAATCAATATCAAGCAAGCAATAGGCATTCTCATGGAAATAACATTCAAGCAAGCAAGCAAACAAGCACATCACATAGCACATTTAGCACATAGATCTAATCTAAGCCTAACTCCTTACCTTAGGGTGTAGCTTGCTCTTTGAATCACCAAGATCACTTGTCAAAACACCAACTTTTCTAGCTTTTACTCGAGCTTGCAAGGCAACCGTGCACTTGGACGTTCAAGCTATCATTTTTATTTTGAAAAACAAGAAAACATGAGTCATGGAGAGCACTAGGGTTTCGGGTATGAAGAGAAGTGAAGAGAGCTTCATTACCTTTGGTTAAAATGAGAGATCTTTGAGAGAAACAAGGAGTGTGGTTCGGCCAATATCCAAAGAAAGGTGTCCTAGTTTCATAAGAAAGATTTAAGAGCTTTAGTTCTTCATCTTATATGTATGATGTAACTAGGGCTTGTGCTTACCTTTGAGTATGAAGAAGAAGATGAAGTAGAAGATGAGAAGATGTAGATAACAGGCTTGAGATGAGGAGAATAGTGATGAAGATGATGTTGGTTCGGTGATGGAGTGATGATGTTCTTCGAAGATGATGAAGAACACTCAAGGTGTTCTTGAGTTGTTCTTAATAAATATGTGTCTTTGATCTTTAATATCAAGAGAGAGAGTGTTTAGGAAGTGTTTTTGTGGGTTAAATTCTGGAAATTGTTTGAAAGGAGAGAGAGAGTGAGTTTGGATGAGTGAAGAGAGTTTGAGAGAATTTGTGAGTTGTTTGAAGTAGTAAATTGTTTGTATGAAGTAAAAATGGTTAGTAACCAAGTTGAATGTTTAATGAAACGTGAATTAGGGCTAGGGGAGGTGGTAGGTTTCTAATAGCAAGGAAAAGGAGTCGAGCTCATTTGTTTTGCATTGCTTGAGGCCATGCAACCAATAGGATTAAAAAGGTGTGTAAGGAAAAGTAATATTATTTTAATCGTGGTAACTTTTTATGAGTAACTAACAAGTAAACCTAATTACCATGAGTAACTATTTTATTTTTGGACATTTTTGGGCTGAAGGTACACAGCTAGGGTCTCCATGCTCATATACGAATTTCAGAAAATTTTCGTTTCCGAAATTACGCGCGTTTTTGCAAAACCGTTAAAAGCGTCCATAAGGCAAAAAGCGTAGCGCTATTTTCGTACCATAGTCTTAGAATCATCATCATCATCGTCCAAGTCACTATTTAATATCACACAACATCATTTCAAGCAAGCGAGGTCAAATACGTTTCGTTATAGTCGTTTAAGACAAAACCGTGACTTAAGAAAAAGCGTTGCGAAAAGACAGGGTATTACAGTTTACATCGACTGTGATAAACAAGATTCAGAGTTAACTGGCATGTACTCAAATTGTCGCAGTATATGATTGGAGGAAATTTCTGCTCAATCTTCAATTCTGCCATGAGCTTTTGAATAACCAAGATTTCTATTTCTGCTGATGCAATTGCACGATGTTCTGCTTCTGTTGTACTTCTGCTCAACTTGCTTTGTTTTTGTGATTTCCAAGCTATGAGATTACTGCCAAGGTAGATACAGTATCCAGTAATTGATTTTTGGTCATCTATATCATCCTCCCAGTTAGCATCTGCAAAACCAAAAAGTCTATAGTCAGTGACCTTTGAAAAAATAGCCTTTATCAACTGTACCTGCAAGATATCTGAGAATCCTCTTGACAGTCTTCCAGTGATTCAAAGTAGGACTGTGCATAAACTATGAGACCCTATTAAAAGAATATGTTAAGTCTGGCCGAGTTACAGTTAAATATTGTAGAGAACCTACAATAGATCTATACAGTTTAGGATCCTCATAGGATTCAGAGTCAGCATGATAAAGCTTTAGTGAGGATATCATAGGAGTTGGCATTGGATTTGCATGAGACATGCCAGCCTTGTCCAAAATTTCTTTGGCATACTTCTGTTGAGTTACATGGAGTTTATTTCCTTGCAAGTATTTAATTTCCAATCCTAAAAAGTAATTCAACTGGCCTAAATCCTTAAGAGGAAAAATGTTATTAAGATCCTTGATTAATTGATCTATTTCTTTAGGATCACTCCCTGTTATCACAATATCATCAACATAAGTCAGCAAGTATATAACAGAATGAGAAGTATGTTTAACAAATAGAGATGTGTCAGATTGCAAGTTATGAAATCCAAACTTAGTTAATGTAGCATGTAAAATCATAAACCAAGCTCTAGGTGCTTGTTTTATGCCATATAAAGCCTTATTTAGTTTACAAACCATTTGAGAATTACCATTATCATAGCCTTCAGTTTGACACATAAGCAAAGCATTATTAAAATCTAGTTGACGTAATACCCAGCCTTAAGTTAAGGCAATGGTAAGGACAATTCGGATTGTTGAAGGTCTAATCACTAGACTATAGATCTCTCCATAGTCTATGCCTTCAGTTTGTTGAAATCCCTTGCCAACTAGCCTTGCCTTATACCTAACAACCTCACCCTTAGTGTTGCGTTTAATAGCAAACACCCATTTATTACCTATTATGGTTGGAGATGTAGGTGCAGGGATAAGATCCCATATTTTACATTGCTACAGGGCCTCGAATTTAGCATCCATTGTTGCTTTCCAGTGAGGGCAGCCTAAGGCCTGCCTTACAGTTTTTGGTGTTTCCTGAGTTAAATCAATGCTAGAGAGGGTGAGAGCAGTTGATTTTGTGATTTTGGCTTTGGATCTAGTAGTCATGCTATGTGTGTTAGTGGTGGTAGGGATTGTAGTAGGAACAGGAAGGCATATTTCTATCCCAGTGATGAGGATGGTTTGTACAGCTGGTTCAGTATCCATGTCTTCTCTAAGTTAAGTATTAGTAGCAGGGGTATGGTGTTAATGGGTGCAACATCAGAAACAGTAGGTGTGGGATTAGTAGTTAGTGGAATAATAGTATTAAAATTATTAAGATCAGAACCAGAATTAGAAGAAGTCACAGAAGTAGTATTCAAAAATAAATCAGCGTATGGGAAGACAGTTTCATCAAATATGACACTTCAAGAAAAATAATTTTTTCCATCCCTACTCATGCATTTGTACCCTTGATGATCACTATCATAGCCTAGAAACAATCATTTTTGTGATCTAAATTCAAGTTTATGCCTATTATATGGTCTTAAATATGGAAAGCATAAACAACCAAACACCTTAAATGTAGTATAATCTAGGTGTTTTCTAAAAAGTTTTTCAAAAGGAGATATAAAATCCAAAGATGCTGTTGGTAATCTATTTAAGATGTATGTGGCAGTAGTGACAACATCTTCCCAAAATTGCATGGGAAGATTGGTTGTTGCTAATAAGGAAAATGCAATTTCTATAAGGCTCCTATGCCTCCTCTCAACAGTACCTTGTTGTTGATGAGTATATGGATAGAAAAGTCTATGTTTAATGCCATGATTTTGAAAAAATGTGTTAAATGCATTTGATAAAAACTCTTTTCCATGATAAGTTTGTAAGGCTTTTAAAGTATGTCCAGTTTGTTTTTCCATATAAATTTTGTAAGTTCTAAAAGCTTCAAAGGTCTGAGATTTATTCTTAAGAAGATAAACACATGTATATTTGCTATACGCATCTACAAATGCTATGTAATATCTATAGGAAGATCTGGAAGCAACAGCAGTAGGACCCCAAATATCAACAAATACAAGATCTAATGGATTATGATATATAGTACTAGAATCATGAAAGGGTAGGGCATGTATTTTACTAGTTGAGCATGATTCACAAACAACATTAGGGACAATTCTATCCAAAATAGTGACTCCACAGCTTTTTAATATTCTCATAACATTTTGCATGTGAGCATGACCAGGTCTCTTATGCCATAAAGCTAGAGTATTATCCTTATTTGTAGTTTTTAAAATTTTGGATGTTTCTTTATGATTAGATTCAGAATTAGAAAAATAGGGCATAAAATTTGCACAAACATCAGAATCAATATCACCATGAATATAATTAGCATATCAAGGCATAGAATTAATAGTATTATCAGAATTAACTGCACCATAATCAGAATCATGTAAAGAATTCACACTTACTTCATTCATCTTTCTAGTTCCATAATTACAAGGTGATAATATCCTATTAGACGGTGCTATCCTAACCATGCTAGAATCAACTACTTTACAAGATTCAGATTATGGTACTACTCTACATGCAAGAGAACTAGGCTTATATGTGTGATCAGAATCAGTTTTAGGCACATTTAAAGAGTTAAAGACATAAATTCCCCCTTTAGAAGTTCCCTGGAGAAGGAAGTCTTGTGTAACCTGATCACGGACAAAACATTGATGAGGCCAAAATTCAAAAAAGACATTATTATCAGCAGCGAATTTTGAAACACTTAAAAGATTTTGACTTATTTGAGGTGCATATAGTAGGTTCAACAATTTATATCTAACATTCTTAACTATCAATCAAATGAGTTGAACTAGTTTTGAGAATAGAAATACCTGCACCATTACCTACTAGAAGCTGATCAACAGTGTTGTTTGTGGCCTGTGTGTTCTAAAAGTTGGTTAGATCAGGAGTCACATGATGGCTGGTTCCACTATCTGGGTGATGCGTATGCATCTTGGGTTGTTTTTAGCTTCAATTTCTCTTGATGTTCTTTGAGTTGTGTTTGTGTTTTTAGATGATTCACTAAGAGTTTTAGGTAATTAAAGACCAAATGAAAGAGATTGAAGAAATGAGAATAAAGAGGAGAAGAAATCAAGAAATTGACTAAGTGTCATTACCCACGTATAACGTGGAGACCCACGTCATACGTGGGAATTAAAAGCCAAAAGCCCAAAATAGGCAGTAGCTACACGTTATACGTGAGCTCCCCACGTCATACGTGG
>JASCZI010272310.1:17049-31679 GCA_036250425.1 Stylosanthes scabra | reverse complement strand
TTGATTTTCACACTTGCAATAATCATCCAATCATAGATGAAAGGAAAAGAACACACAAACCATGTGAGTTTTGAGCCTAATCGAAGTGGTCATCTTTACCACTTAAAATTTTCCTTCATGTGTGTTATTTCCTTTCCTATGACTGTGATTTTTGCCTTGCCTGATTCTCCATGCCTGTTGCTATTTATATTCTGTGTATTCATATGATTTAAGGCATTCTTTCTTTTAGCCCACTGACCAAATAAAGCCTTACCCTGTACATTTATCCTTTGCACCCGAACTTTGAGCCTTGTATCCCTTTTGTTCTTATTATAGCCAAACATCAAGCCTCAAAAAGTGACAAACCAGTGCATAACCCTACTTGATCTTCTGATTAATCCGAGATTTAGCAGGGTGGTTTTATTTTTGAGAGAAGAAAAGGAAGGGAATTAAGATGAACCATTCGTGTGAAGGATGAAAAGAAGGGAGAACTCCAGAAAGAAAATCAAAGGCATTTGGGGGGCACATGCATGCACTAAAGCGCTGAAAAAGAAAGGGCACTCGCACAAACATCAAAAGGGACAGCAAGGGAATGAAAAATTGAAAAGAAGAAAAGCTCTGAAAAAGAACCCTTGCCGCCTCAGGCAGCAAAGCTGCGGAAAAACAACGCCAAATGCGAGTGCCACGCAATTAAAAGAAGAAGTGCATGTCATGAAAACAAAATGGTGACATGGGAATAGAGTGAAGAACATCAGGATAGGTGTCTTGGATTAATCAGAATGTTCACACTTTTAGCGCACCTTTCCCAAATTAATACTTCTGAACCTTCACCCTAGCCCCATTACAAGCCCAAAAAGACTTTTTTGATGATTACACAGGTATACACAGTCGCATGGACTGACGAGATGAAAGGCAAATCAAGAAAAGCAGGAACTGGATGGGAACCGAGAGCCTTTTTAACCCGATACACCGAGAGCTGAGCGTAAACACGACCGAGTAAGGTTCTTATTCCTTGATTATGTGCTTGGTGAACCTTTGCACTGTGTGAAATCAATTACATCTTTTCCTTGAGCTTAAACGATTCGGTTGGGTTAGTACTTGCTGCAATACTCTCCGCCCACTCTTGCACAGTTTTTGATTTCCTTCTATGTATGCATAATTATTCCTTCATAGCATCGGTGTTTACTCCTCTATTTTTTATTTAATTGGGCATGAGGACATGCCAAGATTCAAGTGTGGGGAGGTGATGAAACCCGTTTCGACGGTTTATTTTACTGCTTGAATCGATTAATTATCACCTCTTCATCGCTTAAACACTAGCAAAATAGGTTAAATTGCACTTAGTAGTTCCTTAGGGCTGTAATTGTAATATCTGCTATTTCGGCCAATATTTACTGTGTTTTGAACTGTTTCCCGTTCCGCACGATGCCTTGATGTGTGCGCTCAAGTGTTTCAGGATATAACAGGCGAATTTCGGAGCGGAAGTGGCCGAAGAGAGCGAAAGGAACGAAAAGATCGCAACAAAACTAGGAGGCCATTGCTGGAGCCTATGCGTATGCATCAGTGGAGCCATGCGTACGCATCCTATACGTGGGAGGCACGCCCAAAAGGCTGTTTCGGCACAGATGCATACGCATTCAGAGCTTCTATGCGTACACATCAGTGGTTTTCAGCATCTATAAATAGAGGAGCCTTTCACCATTTCAAGGGAACCCACTTACACATTTAGCTTAGTTTTTAGGGTTCCATTTTAGGTTTTATTGTCCATTCACTAGCCAGACTTTTTATTTTTATTACTTGTTTGTTTATTTTACTGTTACTCTGTGGAACTTCAAATTTCAATCAATTTTCTTTACTGTTATTATGTCCGTTTAATTTTCTGCAAACCGCGATTTTTACATACTGTTATGCTGCCAATTTATTTTCTCGCTTTTATGATTTCCGCAATTAGTGAGTAGAGTCCTATAATGTCTCGATTGTGAGGTGAAATGTGAAAATGACCGGAGCTGGAAGTCCCCATAAAGATCACGCTACAGGAACGGGTCAATCCCGTAAAGCTATACGCACTACACCCTGCTAGCATAGTGGCAGTTCCTTCACCGTACGAGGTTCGCCATGGTAGCTTGGCACAAGTGCTTGGGAACCTGGTGACAGCAAGTCTGACCTGGTGACAGCAGGGATCCTATAGAGTTTGTCAGGCCTGGGCATAGATCAGAGACTCCATATTTCGCTTACACGTAAGAGGTCCTAGTGACAGCAGGATTGTACCGATGACAGCGGGTTACTCTTGGGAGCCGGGGGCTGAATCACGAACTCCAAGCAACACCTGCTCCAATGTGAGTAGAACTCGGTATTGTGGGTTCGTTGCCACACAGCTAGTTAGTTTCGGATATAGCGGAGGTTCCTCTTAGGGGGTGTCTAATCGATCTGGGACATAGCAGCAATGATAGCGATGCACAGTATTTCAACTCATGGCCGGGATACTCCTTTTATTATCAGAGCATTTACTGCTTTTAACTTGCTTTTACTGCTTTCAACTGCTTTCAACCTGCGAATTGCTTTCAAACAAACTCAACTGCAACCAACCCCAATCAAAAACAGACTTTCCCTTTCGCTTCCTGAGCAGAACGACCCGAATCCTACTCGGTATTTTGGTTGCACCCTATGACACCTCTTTTTAAAACGTCCCGACACCGCCTGCGAGGGGTAAGGTGCTTTCAAACTACAACGACGAAAACATCCCCACCCGAGCGGGCGTGTCAGGTGTCTTACGGATAGCATTATGGGCTTGACCCGTTCCTTCCCCTCTGATCCGTTGGGGACTCGCAGCTCTGGTTATTTGCACATCTCACCTCATAGCCAAGACACTATAGGACTCTACTCACTAATTGCGGAAATCATAAACGCAAGAAAATAAATGGGTAGCATAACAGTATGAGAAATCGTAGTTTGCAGGAAATTAAACGAACAGAATAACGGTAAAATGATTTGATAAAAACTGAAGTTCGACGGAGTAACAGTAAAATAAACAAACAAGTAATAAAAATAAAAAGTGTGACTAGTGAATGGACAATAAAACCTAAAATGGAACCCTAAAAACTAAGCTAAATATGGAAGTGGGGCTCTCCTTGAAATGGTGAAAGGCTCCTCTATTTATAGATGCTGAAAACCAAGGATGCGTACACATGCAAGCTCTCAATGCGTACGCATCTATGCCGAAACCGCCTTTTGGGCGTGCCTCCCACGTCTAGATGCGTACGCATGGCTTCACTATTGCGTACGCATCTGGTCCAGTAATGGCCTTCAAGGTTTTGTTGCGATCCTTTCGTTCCTTTTGCTCTCTCCGGCCACTTCCGCTCCGAACTCCGCCTGTTAAATCCTGAAACAGTTAAGCGCACACATCAAGGCATCGTGTGAAACGGGAAACATTTCAAAACACAGTAAATATTGGCCGAAATAGCAGATATTACAATTATAACCCTAAGGAACTACTAAGTACAATTTGACCTATTTTGCTAGTGTTTAAGCGATAAAGAGGTGATAATTAATCAATTAATGCAGTCCCTTGCGAATATCTTTTTAGATCTCTCGTAATGTTCTCGGCTATCGAACATGTCTTCCGAGAAAGGTCGGTGTTGCTTCCCTTTGGTCCTTAGTTCGAGCTGCAGCTCTAGCCCGACGAGTCCTAGGAGTAGAGGTTGAGGCGCCGTCGACATACTTTGTTATAACCACTGCAATGTAGAAAGAAAGCCAACAACAGGTAGTTCAATTGGACAAGATATGACAGAATAACAGACCATATATGTGCAGTTTTACATATCAAGAACCAGGTAAAACTTCCTGCAAACAACCAGAAACTTCCGCAAAAGTTAGTTTTAATGAAGTCATGGAGTGCCATTGATCACTCTTACAATTGGACATAATGTAACAGAAGTAATAAAATTACGCTATGCTATGAAGCACGGACACTGACATAGACACGGGACACGACACGACACGCGAGATG
Organism: Stylosanthes scabra; assembly: GCA_036250425.1. Classification (NCBI taxonomy): domain Eukaryota; kingdom Viridiplantae; phylum Streptophyta; class Magnoliopsida; order Fabales; family Fabaceae; genus Stylosanthes; species Stylosanthes scabra. The sequence goes on along the minus strand of JASCZI010272310.1, from coordinate 27,694 downwards.
CCGACACAATAATCTCGATTTTTCATATGACACGAGGACATGGAATATATATAAAATATAATGTATTTTTTTAATAAAATTATAATAATATCTTGACATTTTATTTATATTAAAATTTAAATTATTATTTTTAAATATTTTTAATGTCTTTTTAATTATATAAAATATTTAAGTTAATTTTTAGTTTTGAGAAATAGTAATATATACTACTTTTAAACTCATTTTAAAGACATGACTTAAGAATAAATTTGGACACGCGGACACGTGATGATATTTTGACATGTCACGTGTGTCCGAATAAGTATTTTTTTGTTTTTTTAAGGACACTGATAGGACACGTAAGACACGTGTGTCAGACGAGTGTCGGCGAGTGTCGTGTCTGACATGTGGACACGCCAATTCAACAAAGTGTCTGTGCTTCATAGACGCTATGCGAATTCAGAGCATACATAAAAGACCTAATCAGTTCAAGTTAAAATGCTAAGTACCCAAAACACGATCATTTGGCAGCAATCAATATCAAACAAGTCAAAAAGGGTCTCCTATTCCTAGGTTCTGACAATTTCTATGCTAATTATGTTTTAAGTATGCTATCCTAACAACCTATGGAACTAACTAATCTAAAATCTAAAATCTAAAATTAATCTAAAAGAGAAAGATAAGAAGAAGGACTTACTAGTTGATGAGTAGTAAATGAGGTAAGCACAAAATACTAGACGGATCTCTTGAAGATCGGGGAGAACTGAAATTAGAGTTTGTTAGAGAAAGAAAGAGGGGAGAAGAAAGTGAAGAGGTATGAGAAGAGAAAGGGGTAAGGCTCCTCTTTTTGTAGGCGTGAGGGGTGGTGGGTGAGGCGCCGCAAAACGATTGGTGCGTACGCATAACCCTCCCGGTGCGTACGCATTGGTAAAAAAAAGTGGCATGCCAAGAGGGTTCTGGAAGGCAAAATGCGTACGCATAATCCCCCCCCGCCCCCTTTTTTCACGCAATTATTTACGATTTATTCAAGTAGCATATATGATTCAAATTATGCACAATTCAAAAAGAGATTATAAACAAATTCGAGGGATAGGAAAATATTATCACAGTGAGGTGTCTCCCACCTAGCACTTTTGTTTATTGTCCTTAAGTTGGACATTCTCTATTGTGCCTGCTTTTATCCGACATCTGAGGATGCATCTTTTAACAAAGTGACGTCCAGTTCCCCCTTACTACAAGGTTCATGGTATAGTTTTACACGATGCCTGTTAACTCTGAAGGTGGACCCACTTGATTCTTTTTCTAATTCAATTGTGCCATACGAGAATATAGTCTTGATCCTAAATGGTCCTTCCCATTGGGATCGCAATTTTCCTGGCATGAATCGCAATCTGGAGTTATAGAGGAGTACTTTATCTCCGATTCTAAAATGTTTTTTTGCCAGCTTTCTATCATGAATTACTTTGGCCTGCTCTTTATATATTTTAGAGTTGTCGTAGGCATAAAGTCTTATACATTCTAACTCTTCGAGTTGAAGTTTCCTTTCATTTCCTACCTCAAGTATATTCATGTTGCATTCTTTTACTGTCCAATTCGCTTTGTGCTCAATTTCTACTGGTAGATGGCAAGCCTTCCCGTACACTATTTTGAATGGACTCATCCCAATGGGTGTTTTGTAAGCAGTTCTATAGACCCATAAAGCATCACCTAATCTTGAATTCCAATCTTTCTTTTGCGGGTTCACCATTTTTTCTACAATTATTTTTATTTCTCTATTGGAGACTTCTGCTTGCCCATTGGTTTGGGGGTGGTATGCTGTTGATACCTTACGGATTTCTCCATACTTCTTCATTAATGCCTGAAGTCGCTTGTTACAAAAATGAGTCCTTTGATCACTTACGATTGCTCGTGGTGACCCAAACATGCAAATGATGTTATTCCTTACAAAAGAGAGAATTATGTTAGCATCATTGATTTGGGTAGCAGTATCTTCTACACACTTAGAAACATAATCTACTGCTAATAAGATGTACATGAATCCATTAGAATTGGAAACGGCGACCCCATGAAATCTATGCTCTAAACGTAAAAAATTTCACAGAAAAGCATTGGTTCTTGTGGGATTTCATATTTCTTGGATGTGTTTCCAAACTTTTGACATTGATGGAAAGTTTCAAAAAATTGATATGCATCCTTAAACAGGGTTGGCCACCAAAACCCGCATTCCAATACTTTTCTTGCCGTCCTTTGGGGGCCAAAATGACCGCCGCTTTCAGACGAATGACAAGCATGCAAGATAGGTTGGAATTCTGATTCTGGTACACAACGTTTAATGATTTGATCAGCATCTCGTGTTCAAAGTACGAGTCATCCCAAATATAATACTTGGAATCACTTCTTAACTTATCTTTTTGTTGCTTTGAAAATTCCGGGGGAAAGGTGTGGGTGACCAAATAGTTGGCGATGTGTGCAAACCATGGCGTTTTTCTTGTGAGTACATGTAATCCATCTAAAGGGAAAGAATCGTCGATAGGCGGTGGGTTCGCGGTTGTGTTTTCAAGACGACTTAGATGGTCAACTACAAAGATTTGAGACTCACTTCTATCCTTGATAACAAGATCGAATTCTTGCAAGAGAAGAATCCATCTTATTAATTTGGGCTTAGATTCTTTCTTTCTAAATAGATATTTTAGGGCAGCATGATCAGAATACACTACTACCTTGGAATCCAGTAAGTAAGGTCTAATTAGGGTTGAAGTAGATATCGAGGAAATATTAGGAATAGGAAGTTGGGACGAAGGAAATATTTGGGACTACCAACTCAATTGAGGAGATATAAGAATAAAGGCCTATGATGGATAAAGAGAAAGTATTAGATGAAATTGAAGGATTGAGGGAAAATTACTGAATCAATCTAGTAAGGAAGTATTGATAGAGTGATACATGCTATTTCGATATATGCAATGAACGTAGCTTTGTTTCCAAAAGAGTTTTGTCAAAGATTGAGCTCAAAGATTGCAAAATTTTGGTGAACCTCTAGTGAAAAAGATAGAGGGTCGGAATACATTGCCAAAGTTGCTATAAAATCACTAGGAGCAAATTCAGCTTCATTTTCTTATGAAGCAAACATAATGTGGTAGTTTTAAATTTATTGCCTTGTATTGTTTTAGTTCACATTGATGGTAATATCGAACGGGTGACCTTAAACCTTGATTGACTTTCTCGTTGGGTTTGTTTATAATCTCATTGATTTTAATAGTGACAAAAGGGAGAAATATGATTGATGATCTTTTATCTTATGGGAATATGAAAGTATATGTGGACATGAATAATTTCTAGAATTTTTTTACGCATAAAGTGAAAGAAGAAAGAAAAAATTATCTTTTATAACTAAGTTTCCATAATCATATTATTATGTTTAAGTGCATGGTTTCCGAGGAAATCTTACAAGTTCAGAGACAATTTTGATAATTTGTTTTGAAAACTGGTTCATATTATATTTAAAAAGGTTACTTTTAAATCTTTTCGAAAAATTTTCTCTATCCTAAAAATATTTGTTGGCATGTAAGAGGAAGCGAGAGATTTATTATTATATAACTTGAATATTTTTAAGAATGTCATTTTGATAAATGACAACAATAGAAGTTTTAAAGATAAATATATCGAAGAAAAGGTAAGAACTACTCAAATTATTATAAACTTTTTCAAGTGCCAAAAATTAAATTGTTTGTTTTCATACTGAATCTTCGATGGACTTCTTCTTAACAGCGTCACACATGAGTTTGAGAGATTCTTCTAAATCATCACAAAGGAGATAAGGATCTGGAATAACATTTGGATCTACCGAAAGAGAAATTATCATCTTATCATCGTAACTTAGAAAATGCATAATTAGTGCCTGCAAAAAAAAATCAAAATGAGTGGATTAATTCATCAATAATATTTACTTGTTTAGTTATTATTCAATTTTTTTTTTGTGTTATTTGATATCCAAATTCTTTTAGCTACAAATAGCTAACTTGATTAAAAAATACTACGGTAGCCTCTTTTCAAGAAGGTTCTCTTTCTTTCTAAATATCTGAAACCTAATATCATTGTAAAGATAATAAATTTATCTACAAGACTACTCCTGCCTACGTTAACAAATTTCTTTTCAAATAATAGTTAGAGTTAAGCATTATTTTGGTTATTGTGGTTTTAGCTGAAAATGACCCTAAATTTTTTTTTGTCCAAAATCATCTTTAACGTTTATTTTATATTTTAAAAATCTTCTTTCTGATTATAAATTTTTTTTATCAACAAAATAGCCCATTAAATTATCTTACATTCACCATCATTATTTTTGTTTTCATAATAAACATTATGGATAATTTTAAACACAGAAGAATTTTAGGAACATTTTTATTTTCGGCCAAAATCATAGAGATAAAAAAAAAAAATAGAAAGTAAATGGTCTCAATTTTTTAATTGAACGCATACCTGTGGAGCTCCGCCGTATACACCAGGAGCGATATATGCCAAAGGATGACCACACAAACTAACTTCTTCCATGGGCCCTGGCAAGTTAGATAATAGCAATGTAGTACTCGACAAAGCTCCTCGTATTATGGCAACCGCAACCTACACATAACCAATCAAATGTATACTAAATTGACAAAAGTACATTTGAAAAAGTTTAAGATAGATAAATGTATACATTAACGATCCGTAAATATTAAAGAACACAAAAGAAAATTCGATAAACAAAACTACCCTGTTGTTAGTGGATCTGTCAGCCATGGAAATATGTTATGTACTTTTGTTGATTGAAAATAATTTTTAGCACTGGAGCGAATAAATGTATATATGTATTATGTAGTAAGTTGTAGGGGTAAGTTCTCCTTTAAAAATTTTGTGAGTGATGTATAATAATGATATTTAATTGCCCTCATTATGTTATCAATAAATATATTGCCCATTGTAAAAAAATTTTAGATTCGTAATTATTTTAGAATGTATTTTGATATTTACAAATTTTAAAATGTAATTCTATCCATTTCAAAATCTTTTATATATACTTTTATCCATTTATTAAATGCGATAATTGATCAAATTAAAGCTCTATAATTTAATTTATGATTCGATTGAGTAGCTTTATACTATGGATGCTAGATTTTGGTAGTAACGTTAAGTTTTCATTTTTAGTTTTTTGTTTTTGTATAGTGTTTTTTATTTTAAAACTCTTAGGTGGGAAAAATAGAAAAAAAGAAAAAACAAAAAGTAAGATTCAATAATTTTTGTTTATTTTTAATTTTTTCATACAAAATTCTACAAATAAATCTTTTAAAGATAGAAAAAGCGTTCTCACAAACCAAACAAATCCAAAAATACTAAAGAAAATGGCTTACTGAATAAAATGAAAGAAATGTTACATTCAAATTCTTTCTTTTCTTCTAAAATCTCAATTCCCCAATGCATGTATTAGAAATACAATTATGTTATGTTATATGTATACTAAAAGTTAATCATCAATCAGTTATTATGTGTAGAAATATGTATTTGACATCTCATAATTTTTTTTTATTATACTATAATTAACAAGCTTGATTAGGATTGGTTTGTAGCATGATTAATTTATCTACTATTTGATTATTTTGATAACTAACTAGTTAGTTGAAAAATTATGTGAATTAATAATAGAAATGTAAACAAATATATAGTAATTCATTTGGTGATTAATTTTTAATGTATGTATAATGCTTGTTTATAAAGGTAAATATTTTGATTCTCTTATTAAGAGAGTAATTTATCGTGACCTTCTAACATATTGGTTCAAAATTAATTTAATAATTAGTTTTTTTGGAATTTTAATGTATTACAATTTATTCAAATAAGAATTTTTTTAAGATATTTGGATTCTTTTCTATAAGATTAACAAATAATATAATATTTTTTATTTTCATACTTTTCTGCTATATAGAAAGGATAAGTGATATAATATATCATTTTTTATTCTCTATGATCATTCTACATCAAATTTAATAAAAATTAAACAGTAAAAAGTATTGGAATACATTCCAATTCAAAAAAATTTATTTATTAAGTTAATTGTGAATTGATTAGTTAGAAAGATTAAAATCCAAATAGATAATAAATAAATTATATACAAGTTTTTTTTAAACAAAGAACTAACAGGAACTGAAGTTATTTCCATGAGAATTGAAAGAAAAAAAAACTGGAGGGAGATGGTAGCAGGGAAGAGAGGCAGAAGAATGGGAGAATAGCGGTGGATCTATCAGGCAGAGGGAACCTCGACAAAGTCGGCGGCGACGAAGGAAGAGGTGACGCATGCAGAGTCGGATCCGTAAGGTGACAAATCGAGAGGGAGAAAGAGGTGCGGGGCGACAGAGGAAGAGGAGAGTCGCAAATCGAGAGGGAGGCGAGACACAGGCGGTTGCGACAGCAGAGACGAGACTGACGATTGCAGATCTGAAAGACAGAAGCGACAGGCCAGCGGCTGCGGATCTGGAACGTGAAGGGCCGGCGACTACAAATCTAATAGGTGCCATGAGACGAGAGTGTGATAGAGGAAGGTGGGCGGAAGCTGCGGAGTTACTGAGGCGATAGATGAGCAGAGGTGGTGGCTGCTGATTTAGGAGGAGAGTGACAGATGAAGAGGCGAGAGGCAATAAAAAGGCAATGGGGAGATGTCTTCGAACATGTGACTTTGGTTCAATTCAACATTTAGTGAATTCTTTATAAATTGATATTATATGGTTATTCTTTTAATAAAAAAATTTGAATTATTAACTTAAACTCATGCAAAATCCTTATGAGTTGTGAATGCATATCTTTGTAAACTTTCTCCTAATTGAATTTTTAAATTGTTAAATTAATTTTACTTTATCATATTCGATATCTTAATGTGCTTATTTAAGTGTTTCAAAAGATTAGAAGGTATAGATGACTTCAAATGAGTAAAAAAACATGAAAAAGTGAAAAATTCATGGAAAGAAAAAAAAAAGAGGAAAAAACTAGAGGCTTGTGTGTGAAATTCTACACACGCAGGGAGTGCATCTAGGCCTGTCAAAATTCCTCACGCGGTGGGGATTCACGCGGGGAACGCCCTGAATGGGGCCCCGTGGGCGGGGAATATTCCCCGTGGGGATGGGGATGGGGGACAAAATCCCCCCGAGGCAGTGGCGGGGACCCGAGCGGGGAATCCCCGGCCCCGTCCCCGAATCCCTGAAGAATTAAAAATACTAAACTGTCCTCATTATACTAATATAGGTGATGGGTGTTTTGTAATTTCACTCATCTCCTTTATAAACAAAATGTGCATTGCCTAACCCTAATTGACATCTCCATCCTCAATTCCTCAGCAGCTCTCTCACACAGTCACACACGGACTCACTCACTCTGTGACTCACCCACACACCCACTCTCACTCTGGACTCGAAGAACACCATTCTCCGCCGCTCTCTCACACAAAACCGACTCGAAGACCACCACTCCCTTCTCCGTTATCCATGCGCTGTTGCTCTTGTGCCGTCGGCCTTGCGCTGTCATGCTCGGCGCCGTCGCTCGCGCCGTCGCTCTCTCCCTTTCCAGAATCGAAGCTCGTCGACATCGCTCTCTCCCACACAGAACCGAAGCTCGCCGTCGTCTCTCTCTCCCACTCCAGAACCGAAGACCGCAGCTGTAGCTCTCTTCCACTCCAGATCTAGAACCGCCCGAAGCTGACAGCGTCTCCACTTCAGATCTGAAGCTCGCCGACGTGCCATCTACTCCAGACACGAAGCTCACCGTTACCCTCCTCTACATCAGACACCGAAGCTCGCCGTCGCCCTCTCAAGTCCGCCGTTCGTCGCACCGCCTATGCATTTTCCAGGATCCAAGTAATCATCTTCTTTATTTATTTAATTTTTGGTTCCTGTTCCAGTAATGTGTTTGGTAATCTGCATTGTTTTGGTTGATATTGTGGTTGTTAATCTGCATTTTTTTTGTTGTTGTTGTGTTAATTTGGTTGATGTTCTTTTTGCTAATCTGCATTTTTGTTGTTGTTGTTCTGGTAATGTAGTTGTTGTTCTTTTTGCTAATCTGCATTTGTGATTTTTTGGTTGTTGTTTTGTTAATCTGGTTGTTGTTCTTGTTGCTAATTTGCATTTTTTATTTTTATTTTTTGCTGTTCTAGTAATGTAGTTGCAATTCTAGTTGATGTCTTGGTTGTTAATCAAAATCTTTTATTTTTTGATTGCTGTTCTATTAAACTGGTTGCTAATTTGCTTTTTTATTTTTTTGGTTCTTGTTCTATATTTTTCTAGTATCTATAAACATGCATTAACACAAAGTTTTGTTGTTCTGCTTATTGATTGATTGTTTAATTGTTGTTGTTCTATTTTTGTATGTGATTGCTTGTATATCATTTCTATAATATTATGCTAATTTTGTGAACAAAAATTATGTTTTGTGTAGGAAGGAGATGAACAACTCAGATACTCAACACCTAATTTGAAGTTCAAGACCTTTGAAGCCTATGTCATGGATGTTTTATGAATTGTGTTGAAATTAAATTAAATTTGTATTGAAGCTTTTAAAATAAAAATATTATGTTTTATTATCTTATATTTTTGGACATGTGGAATAGTTTTTGTACTTAGGGATAATGTTAATCATTATGAAAGATGTTTGATGTATATCATTTGCTACTTTTTTATTTTTAATTTTTTTATAGTGAATTATATTAAAAGAATGAGTAATGAGATGGGATTCCGCAAGAAATGGAGATGGGGACAACAATTGCCCCATGACGAAAATCAGAACGGGGACAAGAGAGAACCTTGGGTGTGGGGACAGGAGACACCCCGCCCCATTGCCAGGCCTAAGTGCATCTTGCTTCTTGCTTGCATGTGCAATATAATTCAGCCTTCCTGTATATGCATTGTATTGCGTGAAGCCGTGACCCAACTTAAAGGCACGTTCCACCATGTGAGTTTTTGGTTACTTTTTCTCATTTTTGGTATCTAAGGCTAGGTTTAGATGACAAATTTTGTTAACGTGGGAGACCATTCTTTGCTAAAATAATTTAAATTTATTTGATAGTTGCTCTCAAAATATTAAATTATTATAATAATTTTTTATTAATATATTTTGTATTAATATAAAATTAAATACAATTAAGTGAGACTAAAATTAGTTTTTTAACTCTCAAAAATTAAAAGTTTATTTTTAAATTACTAAATGCAAAAAGATGGTTCATGTTTTTTTAGACCAGAAATAGTTAGCTAAAAAGCTATACCAACACATTCTGAAATCGAAAGATAGAAACTAGATTAAGTTTGTGATTTAATTTAATGGATTAAGTTATATCTTAGTATCCAATTTGATGTAATATATACATTGATACTGAATTAAATAAAATTACTAAAACAATCTTGTTAACTAAAAGAATAAAAAATAATAATAACGTGAAAAGAAAATTTAAAACAAAAATCATCAACTTTGTATATATTAAAAAAATTAGCACAGGAACTATTAAAGAATGCTCACTACAAGAAATTCGATAAATAGTAGGGGTATATTAGCGTTGCATATTTCAAAATAATAAGTTTATTTAAACTATTATGCATCTATTTAAGTTATTAATTAGAAAATGAAATTAACCTGGATTCCAGCAACTGCTCGAAGGTTAACAATAATTGCTGCCCTAAGGCGAATGTTCTTCAAGACACTACTCCCCTTCTTTGCTGCACTGCCATTTGCATTAGCTCCTTCTACTTATAGGACAATATATTGGTAACAAACACTCGTTATATATGTTATTGAAAAGCACTTGATTAAGCACTTAATTAAAAATTAATCTAAAGAACAAAATAAATTTACCAAATCGTTGTCGATTCAAGTAGCGAGTGATACCAGCTTGCGTTATTGCCAACAAAACATCATTGAAGGTCTAATTATTGACATGTGAAACAAAAACACAAAATATTGGATTAGGAAATTTAATTGAAAACAGATTATATATCTAGTTTAGAGGATATTAATGCCAGATCTAGTAATATAAAGATGGTTAAATTACTCTGGAGGTCCCTATAGTTTCACCAAATTTTTAATTGGATTCCTATACTTTTTTTCCTTTCAATTAAGTCCTTATACCATATAAAATTTTCAATTAAATCCTCATTGATGATAAACGATAAAAAAAAAAGGTTAATGGGAGTTACATTTACCAATTTACCCCTTTACATCTTCCTACTTCTTCCTGCTGAACCTAGCCCCCTCTTTTGTCCCCATATAATCAATCATCAAAGTTAATTCCTTTTACTATAAGGAAACAAAAGATAAATGGCACTTATTAAGTTTCTCTTGATGAGTTTTCTTATTATATTCTCCTTGGCTTGTGGTAATGATGGAGCAACAAGATGAACCAATGCTCATGCTATCTTCTATGGTGGGAGTGATGCATCACAGACAATGGATATGCATACACTCAAACTATGTTTTTTTTTTTTTTTTTTGGCATGTGGTTAGGCTGAGAAAAAACTCAACCTAAACCAAAAAGAACATCGAACAAGGAGGGAAAAAGCCAAAAACCAATAAATATATATACAAGCTAATATCAGCCTACAAACCAAAATAAATATAACCTGATTCTAATTGCTACTCGAAGTGGAAGATAAAAAAAAAA
>JASCZI010272310.1:474-17039 GCA_036250425.1 Stylosanthes scabra | reverse complement strand
ACCAGATAGCTACTGCAAGAGAAAATTCATTGCTATTGAATCCGCCTAGGTCGCACTTTTAGATTATGCTAATTGGAATTAAAAGCATGCCTGAGGGAATAGACAATAATGGTGGATTGGGTGTTGAACTTCAACACTCAAATTATCTTATTTTTAGCAATCTCATTTAAATAAGTTTTAATGGTTCATGAAAATTAAGTGTGTAAATAACCACCAATGACCAATGGTGCCTTCTTGGTTCCATTGTAGTCACTGCCACTAACTTCTGCACATGTATGGATTGAGTGAGAGAAGAAGAGAGTTGTGGAGGTGAGAGTAAAGGGTGAGTGTGAGTGTTAATTTGTAATAGGGCTATTTTGGAATTTCATATTCATAGTTATGATGTCAGTTTGGTTAAATTGGAGAATATAGAATATTCCGTTAAGTTTAATATTTTTATTACGACAGGACTTAATTGAAAATTTATATATGGTATAGGGACTCAATTGAAAGGAAAAAAAGTATAGGGACTTAATTGAAAATTTGAGAAAACTATAGAAACCTCCAGAGTAATTTAACCTATAAATAATAAATAAATTTGCTTCCTTAAATATTCAACGCTTCAATTTGGTGTATAAAAAAATACTGACATGATTCAAGGTGGTTATTCTGTTAATTTCCAGCTAGTGTGTCAAAGTAAAGCTTGTCATGTATATGTCACGTTTTTAACGTCTAACATGGTAGTTATAATGGCGACACATTAGTAGAAGAGTAACTTCACTCGCATTACTAAGTTTTATAGACAAAATTGAAATTCTAAATATTTCAGGAATCAAATATTTTTGGTGTCTTTTCAGAAATCAAATTGACCCATCCATAATATTTTTGGATCCAATTTGAAGATAAATACATAATTTTCTGACACTAGAAGAACCGGAAACTGGTTCTTTGTCCGGCCTGCCGTTCAAGAAAAAAATTGGCAAAACAAGTCAAATTGGTAGTTAAGCGATGAATAGATTAAATTGGATCAGTTTTTAATGTAAATCAATTTTTTAAAATAAATAATACTGTATTTTAGATCATTTTCTATTGTAAATATTTTATTATATATTTTTGGTAAATTTATACAACTACGGATTTTAATTAGACCTTTAAACTATTGAACTAGTTGTTATTCTACCGGTTCAATATCGGTCTGATTTTTGCAACTTTGGATTAAAATAAGTGAAATATAATAGGAACGTTTCGTAATAACGAAAAAATATGTCAATTATATTCTATATTGACAATTTATCCATTTATTTTATAAAAGTAATTTATCAAATTTAAATTAAACTTTTTTTGTACAGTGTTACATATGACATTAATTTTTTATAAATTTAATTTTAATGTAATGTCAGCAAAGAAAGTACCTCTTACATACATTGACGGCATGAATGGCATTCAAAAAGACAAATATGACTCGACAATGATATAGAGCATTTTATACCGATATATAAAAATTAAACTCATAATATAAAAAAAATGCTATATGCGTACTGAAATCAGTTTATATAAATAGTTACCGTATTCATTTCCCTCTTGAGAAGCTTGATATCATTAATACAAACTATTCGATGCACGAAGCAATTGGTATTATGCTCCACCCCGGGTGCACCTTTGAGGGGAGTCCACGTTTCCTTCAAGAACAAAATGCCCAAAATACCCATCAACAAGTTCACAAAAGTGTGCCACATTAGAACCAAAGCCCACCACACCGCCAACAATGGCCCAAATAACGACATCAACAACCTTCTAGAACCACCTCTCTTCTGTTCCTTCTTCTTAGTTGACGATGGCATCGTTGGCAACGCATCAGGGTCACTAGATTTACGAGTGTTAGCAATAATGAGTGACATGAGGGAAATACCATCACCCATTGAATGGTGCATACGGAACACCCCAACAGAATCTGCATCTGAGGTTTTGATGTTGAGCAAGTGAAGTTCCCATAGTGGCTTTGTAATATCCAGCGGGACTTTTGTCAAGTTTGATATGTAGTTTTTAACAAATGTATCTGGAAATTCTATTTCAGATGAATTGATTTCTGGAACTATAATGTGACTGTCTAAGTCAATCGTTGACGAGATCCATTCAGTTCTACTTCCATTGTTAACCTGAACAACGTAACATTGGAAATTCAATTAGGTTTATATGAATTTCTTGTATCACGTTACTTCTCCTTTTGGCACGATTTGACATGCTTATTTGTATATAATTACTTCTCCTTTTGATTGTTTGCCGATGAGATTTGTTTGGGAGACAAAGTAACCATGAATGAAGAGTTTTAATGAGAATACACCTCATGTTCGAGAGCTTAGAGCGCGAAAATGATACCTTTTTCTAACCGATCAAATAAAGTAATCTTAGCAAATACATATACATCTATGCTAACTAATGCTATGTAATCAATAAATAAATATTTCGTCAGTCAATAATTTAAATTAGATGTTCTATTTCTTTATATTTCAAATGTTCTGTTTTTAAGTTTCAGATGTTCTATTTCTGAAAAAATATAAAGTTGACTGAGATTGCTTTAGGTTTCGGATGTTCTATAACTTCTATTATGGATGTTCTATGAACAATAATTTTAAATGTTTTATTTTTTGTTAAGTGATTAGTTAATTAAAAAATTATTTGTTATCTATACTTTTCCATATACATAACACAATAAGGAGTTATTGGTAGTTTCCTCTTTTATATCGGTGGACTTGGTTATGGTATTCTTTAATTTTATCGTTCATCCATTTTTCTTTTCAAAAATTTAATTACACCTAACTAATTTAGATTTATTTTCCTTTTTCTTTTCCTCTCCTTCCGAAAAAAAAATAATGTTTTAATTCAAAATTTTAAAAACATATTAAACATCCATAACTATTTTATTTTTTATAATAAAAGATTCATTTTAAAATTCTAAACCCTAATTCCAAAACTCTAAACTCTAAATATTAAACCCTAATTTCTAAACTGTAATCCGTAAACATTAAATCATAAATCATGAACCTTAAATTCTAACCACTACAACATTTTTTGCTTTTTTTTTTTTTATAGTTCAGAGCTCACCAAAGTACCCAAAATGGGAGGATGAGATGTGTTACAAGTAATAAAAAAATACATGATGATGTAGTAGAGGTTGACTGTGCCGGATAGGTGAATGCAGTAGATGGCACTTCAGTAAGATTACCTATTGGCTAAACCTCGTTAAAACCTCAAAGGAGAAAATCCATTGGGAAAAAAACTCTAAAGAGGAAAAAGAGTGCCCGACCAAAACATGTCCTATGGATGCTTGTAGTGCTCACAAAGATTATGCATCAAGATCAAAGACGCCGTAGAACCAGCATAAGAGCGGCTGTTGGGAGTGTCTGCTCCGGCGTCAACAGCGAAGAGTCCAATATCGACAAAAAAAAAACAATCTCTTCAAGAAGCTCAACTTCAAATCCAATATCACTTATATCCAGAAAGACTCTCAATTAACAAAGGCTCCGCCTTAACCACAAACAAGAGGCTCCGCCTCTTCACAAAACTAACCATAACAGCAGCAATCAAGAGGCTCCGCCTCAAATAACAACATATAAGAATTCTCAACAGCAAACAAGAGGCTCCGCCTCCACATAAATACTAACTATAACATCAGCAATCAAGAGGCTCCGCCTCCAATAACAACAAATAAATAAATATCAACAGCAAACAAGAGACTCCGCCTCCACACAAATACTAACCATAACAAAATCAATCAAGAGGCTCCGCCTCAAATAACAACAAATAAATAAATCTCAACATCAAACAAGAGGCTCCGCCGCCAGACAAACACTAATTAGAACAACAGCAATCAAGAGGTTCCGCCTCAAACAACAACAATTAAATCTCAGTAGCAAACAATCAAAAGGCTCCGCCTTCACATAGATAACAAACTCCAAAGAGAATCCGAATCTATACAACATTTTTGGCTTTAAGCCACCACTTTTTTATGTCACCATTTTTATATCTATAGTTACGGTTTTAAAACGTGACGAAAGCAAAAAATGTTGTAGTAAACACTAAAATTATGATAAAGAGGTGAGAGACTTTGAAAATAAAAACTATAAAAAAAGAAAAAAAAGAAAGAAAAATATATAGCATTTGCACTATAATAGAGTATCAGTATACTGTATCCTGTCGAATTTTTCATCGGATTATTCGCGTAAATTTTTATGATTATTTTCATGATTAAATATTTTCTTATCATTTTAAAATATTAGTTAATAATACATGCATCAATGTTCTTGGTATGAGGAGATTACAGATTTATTTAACTTTTATTAGTTTATATTTTCATAATATTTTATTTGATTTTATGTATTTTGAATTTTATGTATTTAGTTGAATTGGGTTTGTAATAATGGGTTTAGGACTTTCATCTTAACCTAATATAAGGTCTATAAATACCTCATAAACTATTGTAGCCCTCAACTAATTGAGTTAGAGTTTTAGTGACGTGATACCACTTGTTAGTTTCGTGATGAAACCATGGTGTGTACAAGTGATGTGTGTGTAATATTCATCTCTTGTTGCATCGAAAAATTGAATGGAAGGTTATCTGATTTACCTTCTGTTAAATTTTCAGATTCATGGTGTGTACAATCGAGGTGTGTAATATCCTTAACTATTGCATCAAATCTATCATTTATCCAGTTTATTATATATATTTCTTTAATTTCAACAAAACATCTCTTCTTTATATTCTTCTTCTCTTTTTCGTATTAGTTAATTTCAATTATTATAATAATAAATTAAATTAAAAGGCTGAATGATGAATATATTTTAAGGAAAAGTATAACTAATCAATATTGTTTTAACTAACAATCAGCCAACAAAAAATAGAATATCTGTAACTAATCTTTATAGAATATTCACAATGAAAATCAGTAGAACATTCATAATTTTTTTAGAAATAGAATATTCGAAACCTAAAACACCAACAATAGAAATAGAACATCTGAAATCTAAAGAAATAAAACATCCGAAATCTAAAGAAATAGAACATCCAATTTAAATTATTTGCTGAATTTTTATTGGTTACCTAGTATTATTGATATTTTAAAAGAAGGTTAGCATTTTTGTTTTAAAGTAGGACCGTCAAAATGGGTCAAACCCGTCGGGCCAGCCCGTTTATCCGTCTACACGGACGGGCTTTTGTCTTTGAGCCCAAAACGTTTATAATTCGGGCTTAAACGGGCTGACCCGTTTATTTAATTTATTTTAATTTTTTTAAAAAAATAGCATTTTTTCCTATATTTTTTATCCTACTCGATCCGAAAACTCGACCCATCAACAAAAAGCTTCGTTCTTTTATACGATTTTTTCTCTAAAAAAATGTGTTTTTTTTTCAAAAGTAATTTTTTAAATTAAAAATTTTATTTATTTTTTTAAAAAATAATTAATTAATTAATTAAACGGGCTAGCCGTTTACCCGTCGAGTTGGCCATAAATAAACTGGACTAAAAGAAATTTAACCCTATAAAATCGGATTAAACGGATCGGACCTAAATAGGTCAAGCCTTATTTTAAAGCCCCCATGACTTAATCAACAGTAGTAGTAGTTGTAGGAAGAGCGTGTACGTCAGCAATAAATTATTGCATTTCTTTTTTTATTTTTCCTTTTTCTTAAAAAAAGGTTTTGTGATTACACATATAAGTAAAGATACATTTTGAATTATGAAATAGTACAGTAGTGGGATGGAAGAAATAGTGACTTACCAACTTGCTAGTAAACCTTGGATGCTTAAGAACAGTTTGACGGAATCCTTCTTTAAATAATTGAGGATTGATGGTTGTCTTGAAGCCCAATACGGCAATCACATGGCAGTTGAAGTTCGGCGAATGGAACAACCTCGACCCCGGACTCAATGGTTCGCCGCGGCCTCCTGACGATAATGATGCCATCTTTAAGTTGAAAAATACATTCAAAATAGAGACAAAATCAATAAAAATAATTTTCCTTTATAACATTTACATGCATGGTTTCTATCAATTTATAGCATTCTTTCAAACTAATATATATATATATATATATTAAAAAGTTGATATGTACATAATATTAGTGAACAAGATAAAATCAATATTTTTTAATAATAAGAAAATAACAAGTAAAACTAAAAAGAATATTGAATAATTGAGCGAGAGAGAGAGAGAATATATACAAAGTTGCATGAAGTGATATTTATCGAAAAAGCTAGCGTCTACATACAATTGCGTTGCAGAAGAGTGTTCAATCACTTGGAAGGAGAACAAGAAAAATAACAAGTTATGATGCCTTTTTCTTATATTTATATATAACAGCTAAAAAAGTTTAGCTAATATATGTCATTATGTCCAAAGAATAAATATGTATAAGTTTTTTCTTTCTTTCTTTTTTTTTTTTTACCTTCAAAGAAGTCCAATTATATTAGACAGTGAAAGTGGGTGAGAGAGAATCATGTGAATAGTAATTTTATGGAGATTAAGCCAATTTGATTAGACTCAGTAAAAAAAAAAAAAGAGCCTATACATATAGCATCATTTATTAACTAAATCCTATATAAAAATAATATTTGAAAAATTATAAAAAACTAGCCAAAACAACAAAATGTCACGTTATTTAATATTCATTAATTTTTATTATGAAATAAATATATAAATTTAAATATAAATAAAATACTTTTACTTAATGTCTTCATGATGATATTACCTATATAAATAATAGAGTAATATTAAAGAGATAGTGCTAAAAAATTATCCTTTTATTTATATTATTAAATTATTTTGTTAGTCCTATAATTTTATTAAAGTTATAATTAAGTCTTTATACTTTTGTTTTTCAATTGAGTTTTTATATATTTTAAAATTTTTAATTAGGTTTTTGTTTTTCAATTGAGTTTTTATATATTTTAAAATTTTTAATTAGGTGCGTGCCTATTATCAGTAAACGCTAAAAAAATATTTATAAAATGAGAATATGCCTTATTTTAAAACAATACATTTTACGTAGAGTTTATACTTGTCTTAATATACTTTTTTTTCGACTTTTTCATTTATATTCTTAACTCGTATATTATTTAAGTCACGTTTGTTTAGTAAGCTTAAAGTATGAAAAAAAATGTTACCTTATCATTTAAATAGATAAGATGAAATATTTTGTTATTTAAACATTTTTCTCACCACAGGACCTAATTACAAAATTAAAAACGTTAGAAAAACCTAATTGAAAATAAAATAAAGACCTAACCAAAAATTTCTTAAAAATATAGGACTAATAAAGTAAATAAATCTATTATTTAACTCAACATCTATTATTTTTTATATTTAACATTTGTAGCTATATATTTATACGAGTAAATATTGTTGTCTGTCTTCAACGTTTTGGGATAAGTCTCAAAGACGTCTTAACGTTTAAAATGTCATACGTATTGTTTTTTGTCCTAAGTATTATTTTTGTCCTACCATTAAATAATGCCAAAAATCACTAACGAAGCCATACACGTAGATGTTAATTAGTTCACAACACCAAAATATTATAAGCGACTCATCTATTTCATTTGCGCCTATTATTATTTTTCTCTGTAAAAATATAACACAAAGACCAAAAAAAAATAAATGCATATCGCTCGTTTCTTCTTTTTCACCCAACTCTTACTATAAATATATTCTTCATATATTTGTGTGATCGTGGATAAATATTGTATTTTGAAAGCGGTTGGTTAACCAATTTCGCATTTGAAAATGAAAATCACTAAGATTTATTATAACAGAATTGGTAGTGAGATAAAATTCATACGATTTTATAATATTAGGAACATCTTTAATATTTATTATGTCAAACACTGGGAAAAATGATATTTATTTTTATCTTATTTATACAACATTTAAAATTTTTTATTTTGTAAAAAAATAATTAAAAAATATAAAATAAGAAAACACATGTATTAAAAAAATATAAAACATAGCAACTTATGGTTATTTAATTTTTCCAATACATATATTTAACGGGGCTCTAACAAAGTAAGTTAGAGCTTGTATTGCGTTGTTGTCTTTTCTATTGGCAACAATGTTTCCCCCTATGTTTTGTTGAATGCCTGATTTTGCTTGGCGCCTGCACGCAAAAAGTACATTCAATAATTGCCGCCGTAAACGTGAACCAAGTTTTGACCAATTATAAATAGAGACTTTAATAGCCTCCTCATCAAACGAATTTTGAATTAATTTGATAATAATATTTAGTGAAAGCATAGTGAGACGAAACTCGAGTACTGAAACTTAGAATAATGTTTAATTGATTGAGATTGAAATTAAAATTTTAGTGTCAGTTTTTAAAATTTTAATATTTTTAATATTTTTGAATAATATGAATTGAGAGACTAAAATTTAAGACTAAAATTTTTAAAATTTTTTTATTTAAATACTTTTATTTAATATTAGAGTTTTCATTTGGACAAGAAAAGTTGAAAGCTTATTATCATTTAATTTTTAATAAAAATAGTAAAATAAAAAATCAAATATTTGGAAATAAGCCAAGCATATTAACAAACGTTCTTTGTTCATCTCCTTCCCCTCCAATATTTCATTTCATAGCTGGGGCGTGTTTGATGTTTCCCCTTTTCTTTTTGGTGATGATTGGCTTTTTAAAGTTATATATTAAACACAAAAATAAGAAGGCAAGATTACGGTGTTGTTCATGTGATAATTAAAAGGGATTCCTTCATTGTCGTCGTTCTCTGCTATGTTAGTGCGGAGCCTAAGGCTTTGTTCCCTCACATCCATTTTCAAGGCTAATTTCGTCCTTTACTGCTCACTATAATACAAAGTTTTCCTTAGCTAATTTGTCGTAAAGAATATATGGTATTTCGTTTTTTTAAGGCATGCTAGATAATTAATTTTCCTATAATATAATTTTTAAGCATTTTGAGTAGCTGGATAATAGATTGTTCTCTCTCTTTCCCTCTTCCTCTTTCTCTTCCTCTTCCTCTTCCTAATCATAATATTTATTTTTTAAAATTCTTTTTATTTAAATAAAAAATCTTTTTAATAACAAAATTAGTTTTGTCGGATTTAAAAAAAAAATTCTTTGAAATACTGTTGTTAGTAGTTATCATGTAGAGAAACAATAATAATAAAAATGATGTAATTTGTAAACAAATTTTAGTCACAAAATAATTAATAATATTAGATATAATAAGTTAAAAACATATAATCATGTACGTTACCTGCGTAAAAATACAGACTTTAATTAAAATAATTAAAAGAACTTTGAGTCGTTAACTCTCTACTCTCTAGCATTATAATATGGTCACAAACGAAAGGAAAAAACCTCCTATTTTTTCACATCTATCTATTTAATTTAGTGAATAATATTAAAAAATGGTTTAATTAATTAGTATTGAGTCAACATTGTTAAACAAGATGCAATCAATAAACGTTTCCCTTTGAGGAAGGGAAATATGCTTTTTCTTTTTCATTATTAGTTGCGTAAGTTAGATAGCAATTGTAATGAATTTATGATCTAGGTCGGCATGGGTTATCACTTGGGAGTGAAGACTTTATTATATGGAAAATTCTATACTACAAAATACAAATTTTACCTGTGTTCGTTTATACTACTTTTAGCCTCTCGGACTAGGATTAGGTAACATCGTGAGGAAACAAAATTAGTTAAGGGTTGCATAAATGTTAATTAATTATAGCACCTAAAAGAAAAAGAAGGAAAGAAGAAATGAACATTTTGGATGTATATATGTTAAGGTTACGTATATTTGTTCTGTTAACGAATTAAGAAAATAAAAAACTAAGAGTTATAAAAATATATTATTATTGCATAAATGGTATATAGTGCATCTATAGATATTGAAAATATTGTCAAAATCATTTGATATAATTATATTTAAGATAAGTAGGTTAAAAAAAATATTGTTATATTATCTTGATGATGTTTTACTGAATTCTTTTATTATAAACCAATTTTTATAATATGATATATATAATAATATTATATCGTTTTTGAAAGTATATTATCAATTAAAATATGTTAATTAAGTTACAAAGTAGTGTTTAATTTGTTTCAAGATATACGTACAATGTCACCGTATCAAAATTTCTAACATATGAACTATATGGAAATTTAGATTTTATATTGCTATTACTATTAGTACAATGAAATTAATTATATTTTGAATTCTGAAAGCATCTTTTACACCACAAAAGACTTTCGGATTACTGTTGCATTTTCCGTTAGATAAATATTTGACGAAAAATCAACTTGGGTTGGTCTAGTGGTCAGCTCACTAGTCCGCTTAAGCAAGCGTTGGGGGTTCGAATCCCGTCTTGTACATGCAGCAACCCATTGGCTAGCAACAAACCCTTAAATGGAGCTCAGATCCGCGAAGAATTAATCTTCGACCTGTCGGGTTGAGGAATACCTTGGGAAATCAAAAAGTATTAGATAATTTCCAGAAACAATTCGCCAGGCGTGGAAACTATTTAGGTAGTTTCTTTTGAATTATGTTTCATTTCCATAACGATTTAACCTGATAATTTGATCAAAATTCAACCCCAAATAAAATCTAAACACAAATAAATAAAATTGAAAATAGTTTTATTAGAGGAAATATAATGAATAAGAATTATTTAACAAATCAAACATATTGTCTAAAAATCCTTGTTCTGAATATCGGACCTCGCTACGAAACAAGCTAGGGACATAACTCATTCCTGCGCGGCCTAGTTTAACTAATGAACGGGAATTAATAGTCCAAAGACTTAAGATAAGATGAAACGAAGAAATTTACTATCTTTCTATGTACGTCATTCTAAATCATATCACCACTCTATATCATTGAGAGCTTTTAAACCTTAATATTGAGAGAATCTCTGTAGGCACACCGCTCACCAAATTAAACTCACTTGTGCTAACCCTTCGTCCTTGGAGCACCCGGTAACACGCTGAGAGTCTCAATTCTTGAAGGTAAACTGTATACCATCCTTTTTCAAATTAATTTGATAAAATCACGATTTCGATACTCCTTAGTTTTCTTTGTGATTGACATTTCTATGTTGTTTAAGAGAGTGTACCACGGCCATATCCATTAGCAAGTAACCTTGTTTTGATCGAAGACCAAATTCATAAATACAGGGAAATGAATATCATTGGCCGATTTTAAAATATAATAGAGCCTTAGTTTTCCTTTAAACAAAAAAAAATATACGTATCAGTACGTAACATTCTTTATCTTATTTTAATAATAAGTGAAAATCAAAAGACCGAATTCATAAATATAGGGAAATGAATATCATTGGCCAATTTTAAAATCAGTTATGCTATGTGCATATCAGTTTTAGCTACTATTTCAGCCACCGTATTTTTATATAGTATATAAATATAAAATAAAAAAATTAGATAAAACAATTTTACTCTCATAAAAACACGCGTTAGATCACGCGCTACTCTTCAGGACCTTTTTCCCCTGACTCCGATCCTCTTCACCCCCTTCCTCCACCTGTCTTCTCCTTTTCCTTGAGGCTGGGGCTCACTCCGCCTCTCTTCGCCACTGCTCTTGCTCTTCGATCTTCATTCACGTCACTCTGTTGCGCATACTTCGTAGTCTCGCGTTCCTCCATCACTACACCTCACTCCAACGCACTTCCGTGCACCTCACTTTGCCTTGCTGCGCCTTGTTCCTTCTACATCTTGGTGAGCTTTTTCTCCTTCTTGTTACTTGATTTTTGCTACTTCTATTAGTTCTATGCTCATATATTCCCAGTTTTGCATCTTAAGTTTCTTGTTGTTTTATTTTTGTGTCTTTGTTCTCACAAATTGTAGATTCAAGTTTGATTTAGGGGGATTTGTAGTTAGTTGGCTCCATGTATGTTCTGATTATGCCTTTTTAATTCTTTTTATTTGGATTACGTATTGTAAAAGTGGTTATTGTAGTTGTTCTATTACATTTGAGCACCACGTGTTTGTAAAAATGCTTGTAAAAATTTTTCTGTAATTTTATTTTATTTTTCCTTTTGAAGCTTATTTCTACCTCTTTTCATTTGTTTCCTTTTATTCAAAAGCACAAAACTCCTAAGCACAATTTGTTTTCGTCAAACAAACAATACTGAGGATCTAAGCCAAGAAGGCAATGGAAGTAAAGAAAGTATTGTGCTTTTTCATGGAATTAAGCACTTTCATGTTATTACTTCTATTATTTTCAGGGTCTAAACTATCTAGAAGTGTTATAAACTTTATCATTTTTCTATGATTCCTCATCATGATCATTAATATTATTATTATAAGCAGCATCATTTTTTACTCTTTTGTGATAGAATTTAGCTTTAAGAAAAGTGACCTTGCAACCATGTTTGGTAAGGACATTAGAGAATTGTATGTATAAGGGAATTAATATGTTCTAGAACTTGAAAGTGAGGGGTTGTCATTCAAAAAAGAGGAAAAAGAAATAAATATCAAACTAATAACTTGTAGAGAAAAGATTTTGAAAATAAATTATACATTATGTTATGCATAGGTATGTGTAATTGCATGTTGAGAAGTGAACTTCAACTTGGATATGAATCCTTGAGAAATTGATTATCTTGTAATGTGCACGATGAGGATTGGAAATATAAGATCAAATAAAGGATGTGCATGTCAATGTTAGAAAAAGAAATATTGTACATGTGTGTGTTCGAATTAATTCTATGGTAAAAGTTCAATTTGGTGATGTGTTTAATTATGTATAATGTTCTTGTTTGATTATAAGTAAAATTTGTATTACGATTTAGATTTTGTTTGATTATAATATATTATAGTGTGAGTAATAATTTTTATTTTGATTTTTAGAATTTGATTATATAACTTGAACGTGTTTGATTATATTCAAAAGTTATACTTGAAAAAGGAAACACAAAAAGAGAGAAAAAAGAAGAGAAGAAAAAATTGCATACTCACACGACAATGAAGCAAGAAACAAAAGCTCCATAAATCAAGAGCTTTTCAAGTTTCAAAAGAAATTAGGAGCTTTCACTACTAGAAACGTTAATAATAGCGTCGGCGTTATCGACGGCCTAGGCGTGGCAAAACTTGGCGTTGCTAACTATTAGCGACGGTCCCCGAGCCGTCGATAATAATAAAATATTTATAGCGACGCCTAAGCCGTCGCTAATATTAGGGTTATCAAAATTAAATTAATTTTGTTTTTAGCGACGCCTTAGCCGTCGATATTAATACAATATTACTAGCGTCGCCTAGGCCGTCGCTAATATGACGTGGTGGAAATTAAACTCATCATAATTTTAGCGACGCTTAAGCCGTCGATAAAATTAAGTTTCCAGAATTTTTTTTAATGAACTTAGCGATGCCCAGGTTGTCGGTAATGGTGGTACATTTTTTTTAGGGATCAGTTTTGGAATGATTTTTTTTAGCTGTTTTCCTTTTTTTTTTGAAATTTAAAACCTGTTTTCAATAATATCATTAAATTAAAAATCACATATATTCATAATGTTACAAACACAATCATCCATAAAACAAACAGAAGTATCAATTATGTGACTAATGTTACAAACAATACAAACATAAAAATATCCGACAACGTAAGTAAAATAAACCAAGTGTATCTAGAGAAAAGAAGAAGTAGTACTAATCATACTCGTCATCATCTGAGGAAGACCCGTCATCGCGTGGGTCTCAGTATGACTCGCTGCAGTAGCAGGTGGGGGCCGGGGAGGGCGAAGGGAAGACGACGGCGGAGGGGGCGGTGGAGGCATCACGCTAGAGGAGGTACCCTGCATCGTCTGCATAAAAGCGTACATTTGGGAGACGTGACTCTTCCACTGATCGAACTCCGCCGACTGAGTGTCAATGGTGGTCTGCAGGCGGGTCACATCGGTCTCGTACTGCTGCTTCCAGGCTTCCATCTCCCCCATGTACTGCTCCGCCTGTTTGTGGATCTCTCGATTCAGCAAGGTGATGTGCTCCCTCGCGTCAGGTCCACTACAAGTAGAGGCATCTTCCGGATCTACTAGTCGAGGCGCGGGCCGTTTCGGTACCTTGCCCTTTCTGTAAATTCGACCTCGCTTTCGGCCGCCGGCCAGTCGATCCCATACTTCATCCTCATTTATGGGAGGACCCGCTGGTTCCCCTGCAGCTATACGGGCGGTACACTCGTCCTCAAGGCGCTTCATCTCAGCCTTGTGTGCCTTTTGTGAAAGAAAATAAATACGTTACATAATAGAAGTTTAACGGAATTTGTAATTTTAATTTGATTAAAGATAATTCGACTAGTCACTATAAACTGCTCAGAACGGTCGTCGACAAACTGACCCTGATCTTTTTCTTGGTATGGGTCCGCACGAATACCTCACTTTGCGTAGGTTCGCGCCCTAACTCTATCGCCTATGATACCACATTCGGATAAACATATTAGTTAATGTTGAAATAATAATGAACTAAATTTGAAGAATACAGTTAGAGAAAATAAATTACCATCTTCTTTGCTGTGGCCGGATAGGTGATCAAACCCCCTGTGTGGAGTGATCCACCAGTGCTGGAAGCGTGGTTGGCCTTGTTGGCCCTCCACATCGCCTGATACTCCGGTTCTCCAAATCGCCTCATATTGCTTGAAGATGTCGTCAGGGATCTAGTGGTGGGGAGCTCCAGCCTCCCGGATCTTGTGCATCAGACCCCGATGGTGCTTGGCCGCCCGGATCTCCCAAGCCTTACGCATGTTGGCCTCATCGCCCCTACGGAACCTGAATCTCTTCTGCAACACTCGACGAAGGTAATGTGTCAGACACAATATTTACAGGATTAGAAACTTTAATAAGAATAATTAAATAAACAATAAATAGTTGCAATTTAATAAATGTAAGTATGATAACTTACTCGCCACTACTCCCATCAGAACTCGATTGCCTCATCAAGTGTTTGGCTGAAGAGGGGGGATACCACTTGTAGTGCTCCTGGAACACATCGGTGATCTCCTTGGTTCCTTTCTTAACATCATCCCAACTATGATGGATACACACAATAAAACAACATTTAAAGTGGTTATTTTTATAGTCAATTTAACAAACACATATTGAAATGGTTTAAATTTAACAAACACATATTGAAATTTAATAAATTTAACAAACACATATTGAAAAGTACTAACCAGTCATGTCCGTCCCATAAAAGGAACAAGCGAGTATCTGCTGTAGCGGAACCCGCAGCCTCGGTATCCTTGATTGAATTGTCCTAGGCGTCGCAAACAAGATTAGTTCGGGATTCCCTTGCGTTCGTGAGAACGAGAGAGAGATAGATCATCGTAGCGGAACCCAAACAAGTTATGAATGCTAGCTAAGAACGGATCCGTCAACAAAGAGTGTCACAAGAGCTTGCAACCAGATTTAAAAATACCGAGTACGGGACTCGAGTCGTTCTCCCAACGAGTTAACGCATGAGCCAACTTTGGTTGTTAAGAAAATGGGGGTTGCAATTGTGTGTGTGTGTGTTGAGAACATAGAGTAAGAGAGAGATTAGAGAAAACTGATATTAAAGGGTGCTTGGTCGTGGATTGAGGTATTGTGTGTCCCTATGAACACCACTAATCCCAATTGTGAATGGTTGTCAGGTAAACCGCGAAGCCACACTCTGTCAAGAGGTCGAGTGGGTGGAATTAACCCCATCTCGTAAGTCCTAGGCAACTCATCTAGTGTGACGGTCCTAGGTCCTTGGAACTTGAATAAATCCTTCAAGTTCACCTCATTAAGGACTCACTCACACTAGCGGAAGCCTAGCGTCAACGGAACAGTTTTAATCCAAGGTTTAACCCATCCTTGTCCTTAGGGATTAGTGACTAAGATCATCCACACCTCAACCCATGACCATAGCACAAGAACACTACTCCATAATTATAGAAAAACAAACTATCAAACACTTGGTGGGCAAAAAATAAAGGCTTGGTAATAACTATGAAATTAAACTAACAAAAGGATCAATAGAACAAATCAACAATCAAGATCAAGAGAAGCATATAAGAGCAAGAGATCATAAAATGAGCAAGAAATAAACTAAACTTAATGGGGTGGTGGTGTGTGTAGTCGTGGTCGTAGTGGTGGGTGTAGATGTCGAGGGACGGGATTCAGGGTTCAAATTGAGCCGGACACCCGTGTTCTTCCTCGACCTCCCTCTACCCCGGGCAGCAGCACCCCGTCCCCTGCCACCATCTCTCGCCATGGGTCCTGCACGAAATAACAAATAACTTTATTAGTCAACCATTCTAATTTAATTATGCATACGAATAACAATTACAAATACTTATCATAAGAACATAAATATTAAATGTGTGTGTATACGTTATTCGGATTCGTTGGACGTGGTAGGTGTTAGCTCGAAAACCTTTTCTATCTTTTAAACAAAAGAGCTATTCTGGCAAGTGCACCGGATCAAGTAGTATCACTCAGTGAGTGGATATCGTTCCCACGAGGAATGTATGGATCAAACAAAATTTCAATTGATTCTTTAAGTAGATCTAAATATAATAAATCTGAGATGGATCCATTATAACAAATACAAT
>JASCZI010272309.1:30212-42765 GCA_036250425.1 Stylosanthes scabra | reverse complement strand
ATATATATATATATATATATATATATATATATATTCCTAAGAAACCCTAGTTCCTAAAGGCAGAAGAAGTTGCGCCTCACTTTCTTTGTTTCACACTTTCACTTTCACTCTCCTCCACCTTTCTGTCGTTCCCAATCTCTCGTTCCCTGAAACACCAAAGACCAAAAATCGTCCGTTCGTCCCCCACAGGCCACCACCACCCATAATCACTGTCTCCACCGGCCACCGTCCCTACGACTCCACATCTCCACCAAATCTCAAACCCCACCGCCTGCTCGTTCCTTCTACGCCAGTACGTCGTCGTTCACTCGTTCTGCTCGTCCGAGTTTCCACTCATCGTCGCGCGGCTCGTCCTTTCCACTCGTTGTCGCGCCTTTCAGCTCATTGCCGCGGCGCCGCCCCTCGTCTTCGTTGCTCCGCCGTTCTGTCCTTCTAGGTCGTCGTCGCCGGCTCGCTGCCTTCCAGTGACCGCAGGTAAGCTCCACCCCACCCCTTCTGTTCTTCAGTTTTAAAACCCTAAATCATGTAATTTTTTTTCTTGTTTCTGTTCTGAATCTTCTGATGAATGAGTATGATGAATAAGCAATGATGACTGAGCATGATGAATCTATTTTGAATTTTTTCTTTTTTTTTTCTTATTTCTGTTCTGAATATTTTTCTTTTTTTTTTCTTGTTTCTGTTCTGAATCTTTTTCTTTTTTTTCTTGTTTCTGTTTTGAATCTTTTTCTTTTTTTTCTTGTTTCTGTTCTAAATCTTTTTCTTTTTTTTTTCTTATTTCTATTCTGAATCTTCTGATGAATGAGTATGATGAATCTATTCCGAATCTTTTCTTCTTTTGGTTCTTGTTTTTGTTTTAAATGATGAATGAGTATGATTTTTGTGTGATGAATGACTATAAATCTGTTTCTGTGATGAGTATGATGAATCTTCTGATGAATGGCTATGATTTTTGTGTGATGACTATAAATTTTTTCTGATGAATTTGGGGTTTTCTTCTGGTTTCTTTTTGTTCTTTTAAACGCAGGGTAGAGATTTCTAGATCTTGAAATGGCTGGTTCTACTCCACACAGTGGCTCTATCTCTGAGATGGGGAGTGTTCCTACTCCACAAACACAGAGTGTTGCTGCATCTAGTTACTTTATTTTTTTTTTGAATCATTATTTCTCTTTTATTTTTAAACCTTGGCATGGTTTGACATGTGTTATTATTGTTGAATTGGATAGTTTGTTCTGGAGTTACCATTGTTGAAGAGCCTGAAGTTCAAAGCTCAATGCAACCTCCACAATCATCTTAGGTATTTTTTTAAAATTCTGAACTACTTGCTTAAATCTATTTTAGTAAGTTTCACTAATGTTTTTTCATTGCTTTTCATTCATAGGGATGAATGGATGCTGAAATTTGAAAGTATTCAAGTGATGGGAAGACAAATGTTGGAATGTTGTATCGCTAAATTTTAATAAGTTCAAATCAGCTGTTTATTGCTTTTATGTTTGGTATTGTTAAGGAAGATAATATGTTGAAATGTTGTATTGTTGAATTTTAAGTTGTTGAATTATGTTGGTGTTGTGTTTGATGAATAATGACTTTGGAGTGTTGAGAAAAATGGTGGAAATGTTAGTATTGTGTTTGATGAATAATGTAGTTTGAGTATTGGGAAAACAGGTTCTGAAATCGGCCTTCATGGCTCTTTTTAAGCTAGCAATTTTTTTTTCAAACTCTTCATATTTGCGGATATATCCACAATCCGATCCGCAACCTGCGGATATATCCGCACTCGGATCGGATACAAAGGGCAAAAGTGCGAATATAGTATCCGATCCGATCATAACTATGCGAATCGGATCGAGAAAACGGCAATATCTGATCCGTGCACAGCCCTAGAAATGATCATGTAATAGCCACCCTATATAATGCTGATGATTCATCAGAAGCAACTCAGGTTATCGACGAAGTCAAGAATTATTATGACTGTAGGTACATTTCGGCATGTGAGGCAGCATGGCGTTTATTTGGCTATGAAATCCAAGTGAAAGCGCCATATGTGATTAGACTTCCATTCCACCTGGAGGACGAACAACCAGTTGTGTATCATGAAGCTTCTGATGTGAATGATATTGTTGACAGGGACGAAACCCACAAGTCCATGTTTTTGGGATGGATGGTAGCTAACAGGAGATATGCATATGCTTAAAGTTTGACTTATGCTGAATTTCCAACCAAGTTTATTTGGAAGGAAGATTTTTTCGAATTGGAAAGTTGCACTACAAGAAAAGACCAGGTGGATTTACCGGCGGATTTTGGGGCGGATATTACCGGCGGAATAAAACTTTTAAAAAATTATGGAAAACGTTACCGGTGGATTTTATAATCCCATGGTAATTCCACCGGTAACTCACTCACACTCACTCATATCAATTTAAAATCTGAAGCCTCACACCCACTCTCTTCTCTCATATGAAACCCTAAAACACACATCTCTCTCTCTCACAGTCACAGCCGCCCACCCAATCCCTGAACACCGCCACAAACACCATCGCCGCCTCGTCCCTTCGTCGAACCGCCTAGTGCTCGCTTCCTTTTCCCGTCGTCCTTGCCTTCGCGTCGCCTCCTCCGTCGTGCTTGCTGCCTCGTCGCCTCCTCCTCCTCGCCTCGTCTCCACCTCGTCCTCGCCGCGTCGTCTGTTTGTCGTCGCCGCCTCATGACTGCATTGCCGCCGCCTTGTGCTTGCCTCCTCCTTGCCTCGTCTCCACGGCTCCACGTCGTACTCCACCTCGTCACGTCGTTCGGAGACGCTACTGCCTCCATCACCGACGCATAGTTCTTCTTCCCTCGTTGTTGCTTCTTCCCTGGTACTCTGGTAGGTCTTCTCCGTCTCTTTATTTTTATTTTTTTATGTATCTCTTTTTTTTAAAATATCTTCAGAATTAATGTGAATAATCTTTTGTGAATACTGTAAAAATTAAAAAAATGTGATTCTGAAATTGTGATTTGGTAATGAACTATTATTTCTTGTCTGAATGTAGTGTACAATGCTAGGAATGGGTTGTAAGTTGTAAGGTTAAAATGTCAGTGTAGAAGTACAGGACATGAAAGTGGATGGAAAATGTAAATGGATTCCAATCAACAATATAATTCTATGAAAGATACCTAACATGTGCGTATGTGGTTCAGTTGACTTTGTTGTTGTCGTTGAGAATTCAAATGCAAACTGCAAAACCACTTATGATTATTTGCACAGTCACACTTTTTGTTTCCTTTCTTTTTTTGCTTCTAGAGATTTTGGGTGGCAATAGAGATATGCTCGATTCTGTGGAAGAGTAGTTCTGTCAAGAAATGTGTATGTTTTTACCGTTGTTTAATTTCAATGCTACTCTTATAAATAAATAAGCTTATGATGAATGACAATGCAATTGCAAACAATTACCTGCAGTTGCCTAAAGATGGTCAGAAATGGGGCTTTCTTATCTGGTTACTTTTTAGCTACTGTGGACTGCTTAGCATTTCTTGCTTGTCAATAGGGAAGGTTAGTGGTGCTCTATGTTACCCATTATTATTTTGATTGGAAGGTATATTGAGATTTATGGTGCAATTACTTGGCATCACTAGTATGCAATTACTTCCATAAAGGCTTTAGCTTATGAACTTGTGAGTTCTCTAACCAGTTCATGGTTATTTTGATTAGGTTTTCTGATTCTTACTTCCATTCATGACATTTCAAGCTTACCTATTATCTGGAAATGAAGAATTCTATGTTGTTGCCATGCATTATCTTTACCATGATCCTTGGAAAAAGCTTTTGGCAATGTATGCAACCCTATAAACTTGTTATTTGTTGATTTTTTTTAAAAAAAATAATCAGTATGTTTATTTCAAATATAGTTCCATTATGAAATTTGGACTCTTCTTTATGTTATTAGGTATGTACAAGTGAATATGGACTATGCTACCATTGTATGGCCATTGTTTATAATTTTCCCCCTTCTTGAATTGAGGTAATAATTTCTTAGAGCATTCTTTCTTCATTTGTATTGCTTCATTTGTATCTGGTTGTTACCTTTTACAAGTAAGTATTGAAAACTTAATGGTTTAATTTCACCTTTCTTTATTGTTGAACTTTTGAAAAGTGTGTTTGGGTTGTTTATAGTTTATTTTGGTTAGGATATTTGACCGTTTAAGTTGGTTGGTTACAGAGGAAAAGGACAATAAACCTTCTTATGTTTACATAGATGATAAGTATTGCTGTTGTTATGGTGTTCATGTGCTTCATTATTTACAAAGGGGAATTAGCGATTCATGCAAATTGATCATGTAAACTCTAATCAATTTTGTGAGACAAGTAGTTGATTGATCATGCAAATTCATTATTTGTTAAGATTTCTAATCAATATTTATGAGACAAGTAGTTGGAGGAGATCCTCTTTTGAGGCTTGTAGCAGTTGATTGATTCAAAGTCAAAAAATCTATAGATAAAATTGCTTTTCATCCTAGATGTTTGGTTCAGGTAAAACTAGACTTTAATAAAGTAGAGTTGGAAAAGTGATGTTTGGTTTGTTTTGACATGCTGATAAATGTTTCTGCTAATATTTTATACTATCAATTAACTTGTCTATATTCCTCCTCCTGAATTGCAGTCCGAAGTTGGGAAAAAGCTTTCATTTATCTTTGTCATCAATCTTCAGGTATTGATATTTTTATTTTCCTTTTTCTTTTTTATTTCAAAGTGAAGTTTATTAAATGTAGAGGTGTTTAAGAAGATTCCTTTTGCTGTAATCAACATCAGGTTCCTGCTAAACCAAACTATAGTTTGGTTCTATATTTTGCGGTTGACAGACCTATAAATAAAGATTTCAAATTGGCTAAGTTTGTGAATGGAACTTATGCATTGCGGGACTCAAGATTTAAACTTATTCCAAGTATAGTTGAGGTGTGTGATTTACTATAAAATATTATATACCCTGTTTTGACTTCCTTTTCTTCCTTTTATTTTGTAGGAATCACTTAGGGCTCTTGCAAAGCTATGATTGAGCAAGTTGATGCCTCATTTTAGAATGGCCTTGCAAAGCGCACAGTTGTTGTTCAGCAGCAGCAGTATGATTCTACTAATTCTCATCTAGCCATGACTTTGAGGGTATTTTATCATGCTTGGTTTGTAATGTGATTTCAATTCATTTTGTATGAGAATTATTTTGTATGATGAATCAAGATTACATTATAGTTATACCGTTGATAATAAATTTTAGTTTTATGGATAATATTTGGATATTTTATATTTTGTTGGTTGGTTTGACTGCATTTTAGACAGGTCTATGAAATGAATTAGTTATTATTTATATTTCTTTTTTTTTTAATTTTGTCACCGTTACCGTGGGAATTATCGGCGAATTTTTCCGCAGGTAATTTTTTAGGCATTTATTTTTTTTATAAACTTAAAGGTTACCGGCAAAATTTTTTCCACTGGTAAATCCCACGGTAACATCGGAATCGATTTCGTCCCTTTAAACATGTTACTGGCGGTTTTTTCCACCGGTAATGTATTATCGGCGAGGTTTTTACCAGCGGAAAAAATCCGCCGGTAACGTTGAAAACGGCGAAAATCACAAAAAAATCCGCCGATAAATCCGCCGGTAACGAGCGTCTTTTTTGTAGTGTTGACCCATGTGCCTGCAGCTAATTATGATTTATAGTTTTATGAATTAAATTCAAACTATTAATATCATGTACCCTATGATCATTTTGTATGATTTATTTCTACTAGATAATAAAAAAAGAAATAACTATTATCTACACTAATCAAATAATTATGAAATTGTATTATTGTTGACCGTTTTATATATAAAAAAAGTTATTTTGTATCCTTATTAAGTTGCATAGTATTTAAATTATCTAGCCTATTCAATTTAACCGTTTCGAATTAAGGTTTAAAAATTATTTTTTTAACAGCAAATACTTAAGAATATTATCAACGGCTTCTCTTGAATACTTAAAGAGGATGTATGAATTTTCGAGATATAAGAACAGTATATGGGACAATCTATGGTACTTATAGAGATGCATGTTTTGCGCTTGATCTTCTGCAAGATGACAGATAATTCATAGATGCCACTAAAGAAGCGAGCTTCTAGGCCTCAGTATCATACATAAGGAGATTGTTTGTCATTTTACTAACATTCAACAATATCTCATGACCAGAACATGTATGGGATACCTGTTGGCGCGAACTCTCGGATGATATTTTGTATCGACGAAGAATCGTGTTAAACATAGAAGGTGAATTTTTACTGACTGCAATTATAAAAATTCCTTAGTTACTGAAAATCTTTTAATTGATGTGATTTTAATAGAATTTTATACTATGTGTAGAGTTATCCATGTCAGGTGATGAGCTTAGGCAGTTGTGCTTATTGGATATAGAAGAAATCCTAAATTCTTATGGTAAATCCTTGAGAGACTGTCCTCCTATGCCTGCAGCAGCTAAAGTTGATAGTTCATTGTTAACAAAAAAGATTATTATGGAAGAACTAAACTTTAACAGAGATGAGTTAAGGGAAAAGGCAAAGTCCATGTTGACCACTGCAACACCTGAGCAGAAATGTGCATTTGATAAAATTATTATAACAGCCATGTATTGTAGGGAAGGTGGTTTTTTTTTGTGTACGGTCATGGGGGTACTCGAAAAACATTTCTCTGAAACATGACGTCTGCTGAAATTCGCTCTAGGGATGACATTGTGTTAAATGTTACTTCAAGTGGTATTGCATATTTACTCATTTCTAATGGAAGAACTGCACACTCAAGATTCAATGTACCACTGAATATAACTGAGGATTCTATATGCAATGTCAAACCTGGTTCCCCACAAGCAAAGTTGTTATTGAAAGTCAAACTTATAATTTGGGATGAGGCTCCTATGGTTAGTAGGTAATGCTTTGAAGCACTTGATAAATGTTTGAGCGATATCATGAGGTTTTCTCTAACATATAATAGAGATTTACCTTTTGGAGGAAAAGTGGTTGTATTAGGTGGAGATTTTAGAAAAAATTATTTCCGTTATGCCTCAAGGGTCGAGATAAAATATTGTCCATTCAACTGTGAATACATCCTACTTTTGAAAATTTTTTCAGGTGCTCAGACTAACAAAAAACATGAGACTCTCTGTGGGGGTAACTACTTTAGAGCAAGAAGAGACAAAGCAATTTGGTGATGGTCTAATAGATGACAATATAGATGATAAACTGAAATATGTCTTCCAGAAGATATTGTGATTCCTTCTTCGGACCATGCATTTGATGAGTTGGTTACTTTTCTTATCCAAATATTCTGGATAACATAACTTCAAAGGAATTCTTCCAAGCCAGAACTATATTGGCTCCTACACTTCATATTGTTGAAGAAGTAAACAACCATCTAATGGCTATCATTTCTGGGAAAAAATTGTATCTTAGTTTAGATTCGATCTGTATGGATAAGGGAATATGGATGGACAACTAGATCTCTTTGGCCCAAAATTGTTGAATAGCATCAGTTGTTCCGGTTTGCTTCCACGTAAACTAATTCTCAAGATTGGTGTTCCGGTTATGTTATTGAAGAATATTGACCAGTCCAATGGCCTTTGTAATAGTACAAGACTACAAATTAGGAGGCTTGAAAATCATGTCATAGAATGTGAAGTTTTAATTGGTAACAACATTGGTCATGTTGCTTTCATTCCGAGGATGAATATGGTGCCAATAAATAAAACCGTCCAGTTAGATTTCAACGAAGACAGTTCCCCATAATAGTATCTTTTGCCATGACAATTAATAAGTCTCAGGGACAAACTTTATCTCATGTTGGATTGTACTTTCCCAAACCAGTTTTCACACACGGTCAATTATATGTGGCTCTATCAAGAGTTAAGAGTAAGAGCGATTTGAGGATTTTATTAAATAATCATACAGGAACATTTACGAATTCAACCATCAACATTGTTTATAGAGAAGTATTTGAAAAGATAGATTCCTGATATATACACTTCAAACTCATCTAAAATCTATATTTATATGATGAATCATTATTACTCATTGTTCTCAACTTGCATTTTGTATTTAAACTTGAATATATGAAGTGTTTAGAATAATAATAAAATTATTTTTTGTTAAAATTTCATGCAATTTTATGTACTTCTCCGTGCAGGGCACAGGTGCACAGGTGCATACACTAGTTGCAATAAAAAATACTATCTATTAAAATATAAAAAGAATAAAGTTCTAGGCTCATTGCTAGCCACTTGGATGAACTCTCCTATTGCCATATGGCAGTCAGTAAATACGCGCCAAGTGTCACTCACTCAGTGGTAGATCAATATTACTCTCACCAATTCAGAATTGATTATAGTCATTATTCAAATTTTGAAATTGGAATTTTATAATTCTGTAACAAAAAATTAGGGATGTTGCTAATTGATTATAGTCATTATTTGAGTTTTGAATTTTAATTCTGGTTATTTATTAATTTTTTATCGCCTCAATTTTAAGATCACACCATAGCATCCTCTTCCCTGTAATCCAGGTAAATTCTCTCCCCAACGCCTTTCTCTTATTCACGCTGCTTCACTACTTATATATTTTGTTCTTCCTTTATCAACAAAACTACTTTTTTCAACATTTTTTTATCGAAAATTTTCTCAGCACTTTCTAAAATAATTTTGATTCCAATCCAAAGCTCAATTTTTGGTGCAGAAATTACTGTCTTACTATTTTCAAGTTGCAATCTTTATTGATAATTGAAATGGGTTTTAGTGCCCCTGCTATGTTAATTTTCATTTTTAGCTAGATCTTAGCTCATCGATAGTTCGGGGGTTTGGTTTTGTGTTTAAAGTTTGAGCTTTGTATCTTAAAACTACTAGAGTTGCTTAAATTCCATGCAAGTTAGTTTTTTGTATGTGACCATTGGTTTATGCAATAAAATTCACTACAACAAATTTACCTCTAAGGCCACACTTATTTTAGGCAACGCTTGTAAAGAGTTACCTATTCATATAATAGGCTATGCTTTTTAAGTGATGGCATTTTTTTAATAGAATAGGAAACACAATTTTGGCATCATTCAAAAATTGTCTCCATAGATATTAAAGAAATCACTTATAAAGTGATGCCTATTCTTAAAGGCTATGGATACAATTTTCTAACCAAAAAAAGCGCTTCTGAAGAGTAGTCTAATTTTTTTTTTATTTTGGTGCGCTTCCTAATTCCTAAAATAAAGATATACATTATAATAAAATAATATAATAATAAAAATACCATGCCCCCTTTCCTTAACACCACTATAACCCAGTAACCCTGAAGCTAACCCTTCTTCGTCACCTTCATTCTCATCTACCCCAAATCGGAGGAACCCTAGCCGCCGAGCCGATTCTCTTCTCCCTGTTCCTGTCGCCGACTCACCACTCTCCCTCTTCCCGTCGCCACTCGCCGTTCTCCCTCTTCTCGTCGCCGAATCACCGTTCTTTCTGTCGTCTCTGCCATCAGCCCATCATAGCCACCATCGCTCACCTCTTCTTGTCACTATCGTCGCGTTATTGCTGTTGCGGTTGGGTGTTCAGACGGCACGTCTTCCTTCCGTGGCGGTGTTCAGAGTTCAGATGGTAATCTCTTCGCCGTTCTTCGTCGTCGCTTTCTGCATCTGGTTTGCTACTGTTCTCCTCTGGTCGTGCTTCTCTCTTCGCCGTCACTGTCGCCATTCACTGTGTCGATGCTGTCGCCGCTCACTGTGACATTGATGTTGCCATCACTGCTCCTTCGCTTTCCTTCACCGTTTCGTTGTCACTGCTCCATGGCTAGCCAGTCTCTTCTCTCTTTCTCTCTCTGCAATTCTCAATCATCCCTCTCCGAAAATCGACAAATCCACAAAATTTTGCTCATTTTAGAATTTCTGTTTGCTCAAATTTTTTCCGATTTGATTTTATTTGATTGTTTTTTCTTCGATTTTAGTCACAGGTTTAAGATCAAAGGTCGCGTTTATCCTGCTATTCTACCTGTCAAGATTTCAATTGAAAAATGGCTTATTGCAAATGCAGGATTATGTTAATCTCTGTCATTTTGATTTGTTTCATTTGATTTATTTCATTTTCAGTTCTGCACTTCTGCTTCACTGCGTGCTTGGCTGCCTGCTTGCTGCGTTTTTTTTTCTTTCTTTGTTGGTTAACTTCTGAAGTTTAGATTAATTAATCAATAAACACTGTTAATTTCTCATTGTTAACTGCTGAATTTTAGATTAACTAATCAATAATCACTGCTATTCCCTTTGATGAAAAAGATGCATATGCTAAAGGAGTTCTTCCTTTATTTGTCTGCCATGATTTTTTAATGCTTTTGTTAGAGTTAGTAAGTTAATTAACATGTTGTTCAACTGGTATTGTTTCAACATGTTAAAAAACTAAACTGAAGACTATGTTGAATATGTTTTTCTTTGGTTGAGTAGATTTTTCCAAGACCGTTTATAGGTCCAATGGATGGGCATATAGATGGAGTTTCCTGAATGTCCAAGAATCCTACCCAATTGAAATGGATATTTTCTGGTGCAATGGATGGAGGTACTTCAATTCTCCCTTATTTGTTTCTCATGAATATATGAATGATTCATTGTTTGGGAAAAATTAGCTGAAAA
The DNA here is from genome assembly GCA_036250425.1 of Stylosanthes scabra. Taxonomy (NCBI): domain Eukaryota; kingdom Viridiplantae; phylum Streptophyta; class Magnoliopsida; order Fabales; family Fabaceae; genus Stylosanthes; species Stylosanthes scabra. Next base: position 32,121 of record JASCZI010272309.1, on the reverse strand, counting down.
AAATATACTTTTAGTTTTTCTCTATTATAGCTACTAAGAATGCTTTATTGAGTTAATTGCTAGTAAATGTGCTGGTGAAGCCACTGTCTAGTATGAAGAATGAGTAGAGTATTGGTTCTTTAGTTCTAGAATTATAACTTTGAATTTTGTGTATTCACTTTTGCACCCAAAGTACCTTCATCTTTGAACATTAACTACGTCATTTGGATGCTTAACACAAGGATTTAATAAGGGCAAGGGCTGCAGCATTGAACATTGCCCCTACAAGCACCGGAGCAGCAAAGGCTGTGTACTTAGTGCTACCAAAACTGAATTGGGTTACAGTTTAGGCCACTCTCCAGATATAGTACATCCAGTTAGCATATATTAGTTATTATTTAATTAATATCCATTACCATAGTGTAATCTTGTGTGAAACTGCTGGTGCCTAGTATGTATGTGTTCATCTCCAGCTGAAGTAGTATTTGCCTATTTGGTATGGATTATTAATTTATTATTCTTATTCAAGGGAAAAAATAACTCAAAATTTAAATCTGGAATTCTGTAGTCAGTTTATCTAATCCTCCTTTAAGATTGTTTAAGATAATTACAATTTAGAAGGTATATATCTTATCCTAGACTTATAATAATTTGTAAATTCTTGATACTTCTATTTTCTTTTGATGTTGATTTAGGTTAGCATTTCCACATGGTTAACTGTGGATGCTAGGCTTGGAAGACGATCTGAAGTGATTCCTGTTGTGGTGTTAGTATAATATGAGCATTAACATGTTTACTATTACTAGTGAATTGATAGGCATGTGTCAATTGACTCAAATAACAGAGAAGTAAGGAAAGTAATGAGGAAGGCCAAAGACATGGCAGCTGCAAGGTCAAATTCAATACTCTTTTGATACTTAAATAAGTTTCTCTTTTAAGTTATAAATTGTAATGATGCAGTCTAACTCATTTCTTTTTGCAAGGGAGGCAAACTGATGCACTCCCTACTACCAAGTCTTTGAAATAGAACTCTTCCTTTCTCTGAACATTGGTACATTTCTATCTGTATCCCTTCATTTTCTATATTAGATTCCTTAAATGCTAACTTATGGATGTTCAAATATAGGGCTATTGCCTTTGATTACTGTAGCCAACTCTGGATATAGGGCTATTCCCTTATTTATTTGCTTATTTTAGTTAAAACTTAGTTTCAATATGAAGCCCCAAGCTCAAACAGATAGGAAAGGAGTACAAATTACAAAAAAAAAAAAAAAAAATGATAGAAACTAGGAGATAATATATTCTTATCTAATTTTAGTATTTCAGGTGGAAAACTTGACTAACAGAATGTCCAAATTTAATTGTTTATTATCACGACTGCTGCGAACCCAGAAAGAGTGGCTGCCATTATAACAATAGGCATTCCTTTTACAATGAACTCCCCAATGCGTTCTATATTACTAGGTGGAAGGTATGAATTCCATCTCCTACCATGACTTTTGCATTCCTACACGTGTTAATATTAATTTATTCTTGACTAATATACTATATATGCATAAGGATTCCAATTCCAGTTCTGCTGATTTGTAGATTTGGAAAATAAATATGAAAAAGATAAAGATCTCTTTAGTGTTTATTTTTCTGTATGAGTGCTAAGCTTGAATCTTCTGATTTTCACTTGAGTTGAGCTTGATGCAATTATTATGAGCAATTAATTTTTTACAATAAATTTTTAGTGCTAAGTTTAGTTTTATTTTTTGGTCGGTAGCAGCATTTATAGTTCAGTGGCAGCATTTTCTCTTTTATAAATTGTTTACCAGTATTTTTATTTATTTATTTTTTTCATATAATTATGCAGGACAATTTTGAGGATGTGAATAAGAGTTATCATGACATTTTGTTGCCAAAGATGGAGTAGTGTTGGGAGTTA
>JASCZI010272309.1:19798-29999 GCA_036250425.1 Stylosanthes scabra | reverse complement strand
ATATATATATATATATATATATATATATATATATATATATATATATATATAATTTTTTTTAATAAAAAGTAAGGGAATAGGCTACGCTTATAAAGAGTAGCCTTAGGTATATGATGGGTTACGCTTACAAAGTGATGCCTTAGCTGTAAAAAGTGACCCCTATTACTGTAGGCATGAGTGATGAAAAGCGCAGCCTTAGGTAGTCAGGAGCATCATTTTAGAAGCGATGCCTATTCTCTTTCCCAAAAGCGTCCCCTTAGCTACGGAAAAGCGTCCCTTATAAGAATAGGCAACGCTGGAACAGGAATCACCTAGAAAAGCGACTCCTTAGCCAAATAAGCGTTGTCTTTGTCTAAGGCATCATTTTTTCAGACTTTTGGCATCATTTTTCAAGCGTAGCCTTAAGGGGTAATTTCTTGTAGTGATCGATTTAAGTTTGTATTGTGACATTACTTACATGAATTTACATTGTGAGAGACATTGAAGCTTTGCATGTTACTGCATGAATGTGTTTTGTTGTCAAGGGTTTTGAATTGATTACATGGTATGGTATTCAATATTCATGATTGCAATCAAATTAGTTTTTAACTCAGAAGTTAGAAGGATTAGAAGAAAACTTGAATTTTTTTTCCTGCTTGATAACTTCAATAGATTATATTGTCACTAGAAAATGCTGATTTTTGGTGGCCCTGTTCTGTGATCTTATGCCTATAAATCACAGACTGGAACATTGTAAACCTTTCAAAGGGAGAAAAATAAATTCTTCAGAGGATTATAAATACAGGTGATTATAACTGAATAAACTAATAAGCATTACAAAACAAAGTTAATTTAACTTTAGATTTTAATCCTACGAAGTCATGTTTCGTTATGTAAAATGTTGTTTTAACAAATTCTAAGATGTGACTTTTAGATGTGACTAAAACTGATGCTTGAACTGTAATTTGATTATTCTGGTTTGTCAATTATGTAAACTTTGGTTAATTTACTTCATTTTTTTAATCTTATGTATCTTCAGCAACTGAATTTGAGCCAATGGATGGTACAGCTGCAAGAAAGTCTCAAAAGGTTGACCAAAAAAATTAAGAAGGGATCGGCTTAATGAACAATTTGTAGAACTGAGCAACATTTTGGGTACGTAAACTTCCACCACCTTACTTACATATTCTGTTCATCTCTTTCCATTCTTCCCGACTTTCTAATGATTTACAAAGTTAGGGACTCCTCATTAAATAATCTACTAATAGCTAAAGCATCACATTAATTTGGGTTTTGCTTATTCACTGCCCAAGATGGATGATGATTTTTCCATCAGAGAAAATACGTTATCTATACCATTGAGCAGGAGTTGACATGTCTTAATTATTCAGCAGACAACTCTGATAATGAAACAGAAATCCCAGTGCTAGATAAATTAACTAAATGAATTGGGATATTCTGAGAGAAAATATTTGAAGAAAATGATACGTTAGAAAAGGAAGAGGTATGATGTATTTTAGTAATTCCAGTGATCAGTTTTATCTTTCAACATGCTATTTTCAGCTTTTGCTGCCTTTGTATTCGTTTAATCCTTTTGGAACTTATGATCAGTTCATGTTAAATAATCATTTCTTTCTTCTATTACAGATTGAAGAGAGAATGGAGAAAGATATTGGTTTATGGAATGAGATATATTGAAATGCTAGAAAGTATGAGAAGCTGAAGTTTGAAGCCAGATGAAAGGAATGAACGGGAGCTTGAGAGAACAGGACAACCAGTGTGTATATATGAGATATACAATGGAGCTGGAGGCTGGCCATTTATGCACCATGGTTCTTTGTACCTTATGGGTTAAGCATTATCGTATCTTTCTCCATAATTAAGACAATTTGTCCCAAGTTATCTTTGGGTTTTCTATTCTCCTTTCTTTAATTTTTTATTGATTTATTTCTTGCAAGTTTAGAAGAGATTTGGATATAAATCATTCTAGCTTCTAGGGTACCATTTTAAGGATTTTTAATTTGGGATTCTCTTTTATTTCATTTCCTCTTTCATTCTTTTTGCAAGAGATAGAAATGAATAGGCCTATAGGGTATTGTTTAAAGATTTCTAATTTAAAATTGTTTTTTACTTGATTTACTCTATCTTCTCTTTTTTTTCCCTTTATCTTCTCTTTAGCAAGAGATACATATGAATGAATTGAGTAAATAAATTTTTCATGCAAAGTGAAATTTTTTTATTTCAAGAGATTGATGAGTGTTTTTATTATTTTAATTTCAAACTTTAAAATAATTCAAATGAATGAATTGAGTGAATAAATTTTTCATGTAAAGTAAAATTTTCTAAAGTTAAAATAAAGAAAATCTAAATTATTCTTAAACTTTATTTATATATTTAGATGTAGAAGTTGTTGTTTTTTATTGTTTATTATTATTATTATATTAGAATTGGTATATTTTTTAAAATTTTTTAAATTATAAATTAAAATAATAATAAATTTTTTTCATATAAATATACTATATCAAAATTATTTTTACAATACTTTTTAAATAATTGATACATTAATAATTTTATAAACAATATACTAAATTAAATTAATTAAATACAATTATCACCCGCGCAAAGTGCGGGCAATACCTTAGTTTATAGGGTAATGCTATTTGAACAAGTAATTTTGACTAATCAAGTTCAACCAAATGATTTATTTCTACGCTAAATAGAATATTATTTCGGTGTCAAATAGTATAAAAAATTACATATAAACAAAGTTCTATTTGACATCGAAATAGTCTTCTGTCTTCTATTTTACATAGAAATAAATGACTTGGTTGGCCAAAATCACTTGTTCACGTAAAATTATTGTAAAATTAATAATAATCAAAATCAATTATTATAAATTATAAATTTATATACAATAATACTATGGAACCAATATTAGGAAGCTCTTAGGGAGCCAATAATTAAGTTATCATCAAAATTAAAATAATTTATCATCTGAACGAGTTATCATCATAACTAACTATCAAGTGCATGGGCTCTCCAATATATTGGCTCCTAATATTTTTTCGAATAGTGCTACGGAATCAATGTTAGGGAGCCATTAGGGAGCGAATCATTAAGTTATTATCCAAAATTTATATGAGTTATCATCCGTAACTTATATATTCAAAATTAAGTTATCATCCAAAATTTATATGATCCGTAACTATATATTGGCTCCCTATCGTTCACAATGTATTAGCTCCCTAATTTTTTCATTATTTATTTTATACCAATTAAAATATTTTTTTAAGAACAAATATAGGTACCCAACCGTTTTATAAACAACATATAATAAAAAATTTATTCACTCCTTTTTCTTCTTCTTCACCTTCCCTCCTCTTCTTCCTCAGCCTCTCTTCCTGTAACCTTTTAATTCATTGCATCTTTCTTTGAAGACCTTTGCGCGAGTGTCTTTCAATTTTCTTGAAATTTTCAACTTTCTTATCAATTTTCTCTTCCATCTCAGAAGAAAATCCTTTTATATCACTTAGGCTATGCTTTTCACAGGCCCTTATGCTTCCTGTAGATACAAAAGCTTTTTCACTCTAAAATGTAACAGTCTAATAAGTCTTATTGTTGGATATATGAGTTATAGATGATAATACATATAAAATTAAAATTTGAATTATAACTTAATTATTAGCTCCCTATTAACTCCCTAGTATTGGTTCCGTAGCATTTACCTAGCCTTACTCATTATTTTAATATTTAATATAATCTTATTTGTATCTTATCTTTTATATTCTTTGACATTTTTCATGCTTAAGTTTGTCTTGGTATACAAGGAATTAAACTGCCCGCAACGTTTATCTTAGAAGATATTTTATTAACTTTTTTTTAATTTATTTTGCACCTAGTGACAGTAAATATTGAATGTATTTTACACAGTTTTAGAGAAAAACACATAGTGTATTTTATATTAATTCTCGCAATTTCAAGATAAAAAATGCAGGCAACATTTTGCCCAAAAATCCAATAGATGAATAAACACACCATAAAACAATATACATGCATTACATGGATACATTTTCCATATTAAAATTAAGGTGCTTGCTCTACGATAATTAATTAAGGTTTACCGGTACGTTAATTTAAATTAACTAATAAGATTTCGACACGCGTAAGATATGTGTATCTACGTCAATTTTAAGTTTTTAAAATAAATTATTTAGCAATGTATATATTAAAATACTCTTATGTACTCAAGTTAAAAGTTAAATTTATCTTTTTAATTCTATTTGTCAAAAGACCAAATAATCCTTATTAATCTTATTGACAAAAGTATTTTTTTTAATAAATTCAAACAATTAAAATTATATTACATTAATTCAAGAAAACACACAATTAAAATAAAATAAAAAATAAAAAATCTAAAATTTGAGATTAATTAGAAAACCCCAATCTAGCAACAAATTCATAAATATTTTTTGTTGCTGGATTGGGGTTTTCTAATTAATCTCAAATTTTAGATTTTTTATTTTTTTATTTTATTTTAATTGTGTGTTTTCTTGAATTAATGTAATATAATTTTAATTGTTTGAATTTATTAAAAAGAATACTTTTGTCAATAAGATTAATAAGGATTATTTGGTCTTTCAACAAATAGAATTAAAGAGATAAATTTAACTTTTAACTTGAGTACATAAGAGTATTTTAGTATACACATTACTAAATAATTTATTTTAAAAAATTAAAAACTTAAAGTTGACATAAATATACGTATCTTACATGTCGAAATTTTATTAGTCAATTTAAATTAACGTACCGATAAACCTTAATTAATTATCGTAGAGGAAGCACCTTAATTTTAATATGGAAAATGTATCCATGTAATGCATATATATTGTTTTATGGTGTGTTTATTCATCTATTGGATTTTTGGGCAAAATGTTGCCTGCATTTTTTTATCTTGAAATTGCGAGAATTAATATAAAATGCACTATGTGTTTTTCTCTAAAACGGTGTAAAATACATTCAATATTAATATTAGAGTATATTACTCACCTTTATTCCATATAAAAAAACCAAGCCAACATAATGCGCTCTGTTTAAATAAATTAAATTTTTTCATATTTACTCCATTATACAAAAATACAACCATTTTACGTATTATTTCTCTATTATTTTAGTATTTTACTGTCACTAGGTGCAAAATAAATTAAAAAAAGTTAATAAAATATCTTCTAAGGTAAACGTAGCAGGCAGTTTAATTCCTTGTATACCCCCAATTTTTTCAATTTATGCCGAGACAAACTTAAGCATGAAAAATGTCAAAGAATATAAATCATAAGAACAAATAAGATTATATTTAATATTAAAATAATGAGTAAGGCTAGCTAAATGCTATGGATACTAGGAAGTCAATAGGAAGCCAATAATTAAGTTATTATTCAAAGTTTATATGAGTTATCATCTATAATTCATATATCCAATAATAAGTTATCATCCAAAATTTATATAACTTATCATTCATAATATATGTTGGCTCCCTATTAATCATAATGTGTTAGTTCTGTAGTCTTTTTCATAATAATAATAATAATAAATTTTACCAGAATCAATAACATAGTATATGATGAAAAATGAAAATTATATTATGGTTATTCTTCTATTCACCATAAAATTTTACAGTTAATTATCTAAAATAACCATGAAAGATTCTAAGATCGAGAAAAATAATTATGAAAGATTCAATCGACAAAAATATCCATGAAAGATTATAAATTGTGATAAAAATATCCAATAATAATTTTTTATGAATATTAATACTTAGTTAGTTATATAATATTTGAGTATTTTGTCATAATTTTGAGTCTTTTGTTAAGATATTTTAGATTCAAATTATGGTTATGATACTTTCCATGATTTTAGGATCTTGTCTATTATTATTAGGGTTTTTTTATGCCTATAAATAGTTATACATTGTAATTTATTACATAGATCAATCCTAATATACAAAACCTTTCTCCATTGTGTTATTATCTCTCCGTTTCTAACATCTTTTATGAGTATTTTTGTCATTCGAATCTTTTATGGATATTTTTGTCATGATTTTAAATATTTCGTGAATATTTTTGTTACTCGATTTTTTCATAATTATTTTTGTTAGTTTTATAATTTTTTATGGTTATTTTGGTAGTTAATTCTAAAATTTTATTATCATTTGATTTATAATATAGAAATAGAAAGATAATCCGTTATGTCACTGTAATTTCACTAAATACCATATGGAACTAAGACTCAGCATTGAGATTTAATGAAAAAAATTCTAATGGTATAGATTAATGATACGCTTTGTACAGTAATAGGGGATACGGAGGCCAGCAACCGGCCTAAACATTTCAGTGTAAATGAGTCATTTGATATCCTCATTTTCCAGCTGAGGTTTGGGACCTATTGTAAGGATCCAATGAGTCACTTTTATGAAGCCGTGAGGATGGTGACCCAAGCAATTAGTTGTGGCCTTGTGGGCCAAAATTAATATGTGGGCCTGTATTATTTTTCGTGTATTCAAGCCTGAAATTTTTATTTTTTACAAAAGTATTTTTAGTTTATTTTGTAAAAGAACAAAAATATTGTTATAACATTTTTAAACCAAACTGGATTGGTCTAGTGAATAGCCCACTAGTCCAATTAAACAAGTGTAATTCTTAAATGACCAGCAGTAAATGCAGCAACCCAATGACCAACAGTAAATCCTTAAATGGAGCTCTGATATAAGAGATACCGTGTAAAATCAAAATAAAAGTATATTTTCTTTAAATATTAATTTGTTTAATTATATTATTACAAATTATAAATTCAAATTTAAAATGACTAATATACCTTTTTAATTAATTATAAGGCTAGAATATACCTTTAAACATAATATTAGTAAGACCAAAATACCCTTTAAGATTAAATTAGAAAAACTAAAATAACCTTTTGGGATATTTAACACCTAAAATATTGTCTTTCTAATTTAATTCTTAAAGGATATTTAACACCTAAAATTCTTAAAGGGTATTTTGGTCTTATTAAAATTAATGTTTAAAGGAATATTTTTGTCTTATAATTAATTAAAAAGATATATTAGTCATTTTAAAGTTGAATTTATAATTTGAATAATATAACAACAAAATTAATATTTTAAAAAATAATTATAAGGGTATTTTGTGTTTTTTAAAAAATAAATTAAATTTTTTTGTGAAAAAATAAAAAGTGTTTATGGTTCTAAAAAATTAGTTAAAAAGAACTGTATTTATTTAGTAATTATAAGAGCAGTTTAGTATATTATATAATATATATTTTAAAAAATAAAGTAAAAAGTAAATTATGATGTAAATAATATAACCCACATATCATCTTTTTACTCGTCCACATTTTCATCATATCGTTACATACAAATTAGTCATTGTATCATAACAAATATATAAAAAAAAAATTATAGGTATAATTTTAAGAAGAATTTAGCTAATATATGTTCTAAGAGCACATGATAAGTTACTATTAATAAAATATTTTAATTGTTTGTATTTAATAAATATAAAATAAATACATTGAAAAATTTAATTTTTTTTGTATTTTTAATAAAAAAATTTTAATAGATAATCTTAACATATGACTTTAGACTATAAGATAGATAAATCCCTTTAAGAAAAAAAAAGTTAAATGGATTTCAGTTTGAGCTAATTAAAAGAAACAAAATAAGCCGAAATTTTTTTAATGCTTAATAAAATAGACAATTTTAATTAGTAAGAAATGATTTATATTTGAGTAGTATAGGTGTATTTTATATATGGATTTTTTGTTGGTAATGTGGAAAATAATTTTCATAGCATTAGAACTTAATTTTGGACTCTTGAACAGAATTATTTTAATGAGTTCTCATACAAATATATAAATGAATAGTGTGAGGTGTATTTTTATTTTGTCTAACTAAATTATTTATTTTAATGTTAAATAGAAAAATATTTCAATATCAATAATACAAAAAATAATATAAAAATAAATTTTTGTTTAAGATTGAAATGGTTTTTTTTATTTTATATAAATTGGTTGATCAATAGATATATACCTAAAATTATTATATATATAAAAAAATTTAAAAAGTAAGCATACTTTTGAAAATACAAGCTAAGTACGTTGCACCTATTATTCAGTCGTGTGTGATACTTTGGTTTGCCAGCTGGGCAATTATGAGAATGCACAATATTTGCTTGAGTCTTTTTAGTCCTTTTCCATCTCGGTGAAAGACAAAAAGTAACTCGCAAATTATCATCTCACGGAATACCGTACTTATAATTTTTTTTCTTTCATACCGGATAACTTTCATATAATATATGTCACCCTATAGTAGAAGATAACAAAATAACAAAGTACTGTAATAAAAGTTTAGGGTTCATTTCTTACCTCTGTCCAACTTTAACTGAAGGTTTGTATATATATATATATATATATATAAAAACTCTTACTAAACCTTACATTACAATTATTTCCTATGATAAATCATCTCAGATCAATTTAAATATTTTTAAATAATTCCAAGCCAAAAAAACTTATGTTATTAAATAATCAATTGCCATATAATATGTAAGAAGATTTATATGCAAATATAAAGACCTAAAAACAATTATTTCATCAAACATTAATCGTACAGTGAAGTCCATCACTTCTACTACACCTCATCACCAATGCCTTCAGTTTCTTTTTGGCCACCTCCAAGTTACCAACATAATCCCAAATCCTCCATCTTTATTGTCATTAAACTTAATGCCATCACGTTCCTAGCTCGCAAATTATCGTCACTGTTTCCAATTTCACCCACACCACCACTACCAAGAACTCATCTTATTAATCATTACTACGAATTTTTTTAACATCTTACTTGGTTCTCCACCACCGCCAAGAAATAGAGATAACTGAAAAATCTATATGAGTGCCTCAACATTATGCTACTTCGCCAATTTACAGCGTGGTGTAAATCCAATAACCAACATGTCATCCATGAGAACATAGTTCAAAAATCCATCCTATTTCTTCAAAATTTGACAACAATGCACAAATTAATTATCTGTTAATAAACAATGACATCAAAATACAAACCTCATACACACTAGGTGAATGACATCAAAAACTAATTATAGATAGGGAGCGTCTCTGGTGAATGAGTGGATGATGACCAAGGGAGATCAAGAGTTGACCAGCGAACCTCAAGACGACACGTGGTGAGAGTGATACAAAAATGTTACGCTGAAGGAACGTTAAGGGAGCTGTTTACGGAAACTTCCAGCGTAAGGACGGGAGTTAAGCCAGTGGGCAAAATGGGTAATTTGATAGGATGTAGCTTTCACTTTCGGACTGGGCCTTTGAGGATGTGGGCTGGACAAAGTTTGTGTCAGTTTGGTAGAGTAATAAACACATAATATAGATTACCAAAAAAAATAAACACAAAATATATATTGCAAGTGTTTTAGAAATGTTAATATTCAATTCCAAAAAAAAAAAAAAAAAAAACAAAAGAAATGTTAATATTATACAGTCCAAAAACAAAGAAGGTTAATATTATTTTTCTTTCTGTGAATTGTTTGGGTGATCGTAATTTAGAAAAAAAAAAAAATATAGCAAATTATAATTTTTTGTTTATGTAACGGGGGTTAAGAAAAGAAGGAAAACAGGTAAATCTATATTTCATGATGCTTTATTTTATTTCTTTGTTATGAAATCCGCCTGTGCACTGTGATATGTAATGTCATTTTATAGTAAAGTTGTATGGTACGATTGTTTTGTTCTGAAAAATGTGTACCACACATAAAGGGGATCATATTGTGTTTGAATGTTTTTCCCCCGTAATTCCGCAAACTTTCCCAACAAAGCAATCAACCAAAAAAATAATAGATCATGTATTAGGTAAATGATTCAATAATCAAATTTTTCTAATCATTTCGGAAAAAAATTTAAAAAAAATGAATCCATACCAAACTTTTCATTATGGAGTAAATATTATTCAGTAATATTTTGTTTACGCCACTACTTATTTTATTTTTCTAATAGGACACTAAAGTAATGGTAGTCCTATTTATTTTTTAATTAATTGTGATGCGCTTTTTTTTTATAAAAAAAATGGGTGATTATAAATAAGAATGCAACAAAATTTGTCTTCACGCCAATGAGTTGTAGCTCAAATGACATATCTTTGGTA
>JASCZI010272307.1:17823-28740 GCA_036250425.1 Stylosanthes scabra | reverse complement strand
AATTAGTCAAGAGATTGATGATTAATTAGGATAAAGATGAAACTAGATCACTAAGAGATTATGATTTAGTTATATTAGGATTCATTTAGATTTGATAATAATTACAGAAATTGAATGGTGAATGTTTGGCTTATGAAATTAGTGATGAATATCTCCAATTCCTTGATCTTGCTCTTTACATTCGCATTTTCCCTCCTTTCTTGATAATTGTTCTTGTTAATTAGTGATTAAAGATTGTGTTTCTTGATATGTTTACTTGTTGTTGCATGGTTCTCATTTGCTTCTTTATTTAGTTTCATATTAATCTTTTGATTAGTACTTTGATCTACTTAAGGGAATTGATTTAGAATATTGCTTGATCCACCTTTCCTCGAGGGAACGATATCCACTCTCAAGTGGTATTACTTGATTCGGTTCACTTGCCGAATTGTGACATAAGATTTAGTCGCATCAAATTACCTAATCCAAACCAAAATAACATTCCGTTAAAGTTTAAGGGCAATTTCAAAAAACACTGCATCATATAACTTGCAATTAGTTATGCATAATAGCTTTCACATATTTAGCTTTCTAGACATCTTCAAGACTCCAAAATATATCCTTCAACTGAGGTTGTTGTCCAAACTTAAGGGAAATTGCAACAATATTTTCAGTAGAAAATCCAAGCTTATTAAGCGTGCGACCAATATTGACTTCTTTATTGACTCCTGAGAGGGTATTTGCTAGAACTTGGATGTGTTTTCCTTGTTCTCCAACAACAGTTTGCATAGATTCAGCCAAAATAATCATAGCATCTTCACCTCTTGTTCTTTTGGTGGAATTAGGTCTTGCTCTTTTTACCCCAGAAGATGAACCAATAAGTTGAGATTCGAATTGAGAATCACTATCTTGGCCTTCCAAGTTAAGCATGTCAGTATCATCATCCTCCATTGGCAAATCTGATTCCTATATTATCTCTTCAGCATCACCTCCACTCATGGCAAACCCCCCCCCCCCCCCATTAGCTCTATCCTTGCCAAAGATAGCCTCCAAGCAAGGATACAAATGGAATGGCTTGCCAGGAGTATAAAACCTTAATGGGTTTTGCTGAAAAAACATAAATACATAAGTTCATAAAACATAACATTTATTCTAAAAAAGTAAATCAAACATTTGAGAATAAAATTATATAATACCTTGATATGTTGGTCCAATATTTCCTTGCTATCAACAACCTCACACTGCAATCCATCACGCCACCCAAATCCACTGCAAGCAACCATATCTGCAGCAGATTGGTATTTCTCTTTTAGCCGCTTAGGCTTATTCTTGCAATGCTGAGCAGTGATACAGGATGTAGGAAATTTTTCCAACATCTTTTTAGAGAGCTTCTCAAAGGATCCCAGTTTGAATTGGCCTGCATATGCCCTTTGTCCTTCTACAACCAATTCTTCCATTGCACAAACAAACCACTCGGTTTTCTCATCATTCCACTTGTGAGACATCTTTTTCCTAAACCATTCATTAATAAAAAACAACATAATGAAATCAAATTTTATAAACAACAAATAAAATTCATCTCAATAGCAGCACATAAGATCACAAAAAATAAATAATAAATCTCAATGCTCCGTCCAACAGTATATATAGTGAAAAAATGAGTACATATTAGTACAAGTACTCTGAAAATAATTATTAACTAAGAGGAAACTGAAACAATGTAAATAAACTACAAACGAAGTGATATTCATGAGTTACGCCTATTTGTCCATTCATCAAACATGTCAATCGCCAAATTATCTCTCCACTATGTCCATTCCATGCTATTTTCCACAGCTTCAATGACGTCTTGACCAATAGGATGGTCTTCTTCACGTTCTAAATCAGCTATAGAGGCAGATCAATTGCCACATTCATACGAACGAAATTTTAAAGAAGACAACATGCAATGATTATCATGGATTGTGTTTTAATTGGATAAAACGAAGGACTCCTTAAAATTGCCCAAAACACCGCTCTATCACATTTTTAGCTGAAGAGTGTCTCTTATTAAACAGTTCTTGATAATTCCGCGGTGCATGTGGACCTTGAGCCCATTCATGCACATGATAACGGGTACCCCTGTAAGGTGCTAGAAACCCTCTACCATTCATGTAACCAACATCAATTAGATAATAACTTCCTACTAATAAAGATATACATAATAATTAAATCCTAGTTCTTTTTTTAACTAATTACGGAACAATACAATTGAATGAGATTTATCAAGTGGTATTTTCAACCCATTACCCCGAGCAATTACATCTCGAAGAACTCTTGAATCAGATGCTGATCCTTCCCACCCACTAAGAACATACACAAAATTCATGTCTCGATTACAAACTCCCAACATATTAGTAGAAACCCTGCCTTTCCTTGTTCTAAACCTAGGTTTATCAACTTCAGGAGCTATAACATCTACATACGTGCCATCTAACGCCCCTAGACAACCCTACATAGAAAATGTTATCTAAAATAAATCTAATATAATGCAAAATTTACTAATGAAGGTGATATAAATGTGGAGTACGACAGTACCTTAAACCACTTCCATCTAGGATCTATGTAGTTGATGCCCGAAATCCTTACAGAATCCCGGACTCCCACCGGCAAGTGTACCAGATCGTATCAAGTAATAAGAGAGTAAGTAGAGTATCATCCCACGAGGATTAATGGATTGATCAACAATGGTTAATTAAATTCTTTAATTAGACAAATAAAAAAATTAAAGATTTTATGAATCTGACACCTAATTAAATCCTAAATGACTAACCTATCATGCAAATAATGAGAATTAACAAAATTAAATCATTAACAAACCAAATATGCAAACTGGAAATCAACGTGATAATGAGACACAACAATTAATGACACTCAAGCCTAGAACTAGTGTGACCACGTAAAACACTGACAGAAATAAACAATCATGCAAATTTATTAAACTCTCAACTAATCCTAACGTGCAATAAGCATTCAACCAAGAAATAATAATTACTAAGCATGCAAACTATGACAACAACATGAATGGTTGAAACACAAATAGAGCAAATTAAAGAGAATTCAAACAGTGAACAATATCAAATCAAAATTCAAAGTTAGAGAGCAAGCAAATCACAAATATGATGGAAATTCAATATGAAAAAAAATCAAAGAATCAGAGATGTTCTTCAAGCAATTATTATGATTCAAATTCACTTTTCTTCTAACACAAGCAATCACAATTTCATAGAATCCTAATTTAATTGAGTCCTAATCTCTTTGAATTTCAATTTCCTTTAATTCAATTAATTATCAATTTCTTGAATCACTAATCAAACAAAGGTGATCAGACCAAAAATTTCCAGATTCAATTCCATAAAACCCTAATTAATTATCTCTAAATCAATAAGGTTTCAATGGTTGGCAGCTTCAATATCACATTTAAATTAGAGAACTTCTCAATTACTCAGAGTTAAATCAAACAAGAACAAATTACCTCTCAGTAATGTTGATCTAGATTAATTGAAGCACATATGAATCTGACAGAATTAAACGTGGCTTACAAATAGAAGAAATATTGAAACTTGAATCATTCAAATCCTCTTGAAAGAACAGAGCAATTCATATCTGATCACAAAAGATTTAGCTACTCATCATGAAGAAAAACATTGCCAAATTGATTAAGAGAATGAAAGTGAGTCACGTCTGAGCAAGGGTATAAACCCAGATTTGACAACAATCCTAAAACAGAGAACGGACACAGAGGCAAAACAGAGACTCAAAATTGTCTAGCCAAAAGTTCTCTAAAACCCTAATATCTTAACTATTTATACTAAGAACTAAAACCTGATTGAGTTACATCTTCTGATCCAATACAAAACTAAGTAGACTTGGGCCTTGAGATGCTTGAGGAGAAGGTCACGCTGGATCCACGCTGTGGCATGGTCCAGGCGTGACTTGGGCTGTTTCTCACGCTGAGTTTACGCCCTAGCTTGGTCCTGGCGCGGATTGGGCCTCCCTTTTCACGCTGGACTCACGTTATAGCATGATCCAGGCGTGGTGTTGGACTTCTTGGCCACGCCTAGGCGTGGTGAGTGGTGAAAGCCCACGCCTAGGCGTGGTGGAGGCGCGGTCATGGCGTGGTTGATGGTCTTGATCACGCCTAACCCATGTTCCAACGTGTGTTAGGCGAGCTTGATGGGTTTTGGTGCTTCCAAGCTTCTCTGTTCCTCTGTTTTCTTCTCCTTCTTATGTTTTCTTCTTCTTCTATTTTCTTCTTTAATTCTGTAAAGATAAAAAACAGAATACTCAATATACTAATAAATGAATAATTAAGCAAATTCACCGTAGTATTAAGCTAAATCTCTACTGAAAACATACAAAATTAGGGTTTAAAACCATCAATGATGCACACACATCACAACACCAAACTTAAAGCTTTGCTTGTCCTCAAGCAAACCAAAATCATGCCTTAATCATAATAATTTCTAAAAGTGGGTATTCATGTGAAGGATCAAGCAATGTGTGACCTCATTCTTCCTTTGACTCTAATAATGCTTTTGTAACTAACAGAACTAGTCATTATCGGGATTAGGAAACCTTTAACACACTTGTGGATTTTCTTTACTTTCTTGCTCTTTTCTTTCATTAAGCACATTCCCTCCTTTAGATGAGATTTTCCTGACTCTAACTCTCCTGTCTTAGGGCGGCTATTTAGAATGAGCTTTCGATCGTCAATCTCGAACCTCTTCAGCTCAAGTTGACAGGTGATGAAGCGCCCCTCGAATCTAATAACCCTAGCTTAACCCTAACACATTCGAACACGAGCATATAACCATGGGCTTCTTATTGATTTATTTTATATATTTTTCAACCCATTTATGGTCATTGATGCTACAGAGCCTTAGTATTTATTTTCTTTTATTTTACTGTCTTTGACAGCTTTTTACTCCATTTTTCTTTTTTTATTGTTCCCAATCCCTTACTGATTTCATTACTCCTAGTTACAAAGCACCTTCAAACCTCTGGTTTCCTAAAATCACACAAAGTATCACCTCTTTACTATTATTTGTACTCCACTAAAAGAAACTTTTATTCAAAGACACTCAGAGGCAATGATAAGAGCTTATAAGGTGTTGATCATACATGCATATCTCAATTAGATTATAATAATAATAGGACAAAAACGAAACAGAGGTATAAACATTAAGCTTAGAGGTTGTAAAAAGAGAGATACAACCTTTGATGTCTCTGTTTCTGAGCCCTTTATCGATGCTTCATTTCTCAATTATTATCTGCATTTGGCTCTCTAGGGGTATTTGCTGACGGAGGAGCTTGTTGATCTAGTGGACTCGATGATCTCTCTGATGGCCTAGTGCGGAGCATTCCATGAAACAATGGTCTTGCTGCTTGGAAATTTTCTCTGATCATGCGAGGAATCTTTGCGGGTGCGATCGAAGCAAGATTTTGGTTAGACTGTTGAAGTCCCCAATGAGTGTACATATTCCCAGACTGACAGTCGAGGGACATGCCTGCAAGAACGTGAGTTAACTGAGCATTCTTAGCCCTTTGCTCCTCTTGGAACTTCTGGAGCTGTTCCTTCTGCTGAGCATTCTTAGCCCTTTGCTCCTCTTAGAGAACTTCTCAATTACTCAGATTTAAATCAAACAAGAACAAATTACCTCTCAGTAATGTTGATCTAGATTAATTGAAGCACATATGAATTTGACAGAATTAAACGTGGCTTGCAAATAGAAGAAATATTGAAACTTGAATCATTCAAATCCTCTTGAAAGAACAGAGCTCTTCATCTCTGATCACAAAAGATTTAGCTACTCATCATGAAGAAAAACATTGCCAAATTGATTAAGAGAATGAAAGTGAGTCACGTCTGAGCAAGGGTACAAACCCAGATTTGAGAACAATCCTAAAACAGAGAACGGACGCAGAGGCAAAACAGAGAGTCAAAATTGTCTAGCCAAAAGTTCTCTAAAACCCTAATATCTTAACTATTTATACTAAGAACTAAAACCTAATTGAGTTACATCTTCTGATCCGATACAAAACTAAGCAGACTTGGGCCTTGAAATTCTTGAGGAGAAGGCCACGCTGGATCCACGATGTGGCATGGTCCAGGCGTGACTTGGGCTGCTTCTCACGCTGAGTTTACGCCCTACCTTGGACCCATGCTCCAGCGTGGTTTAGGCTTAGGCGAGCTTGATGGGTTTTGGTGCTTCCAAGCTTCTCTGTTCCTCTGTTTTCTTCTCCTTCTTCTGTTTTCTTCTTTAATTCTGTAAAGATAAAAAACAGAATACTCAAGATACTAATAAATGAATAATTAAGCAAATTCACTTGAGTATTAAGCTAAATCTGTACTGAAAACATATAGAATTAGGGCTTAAAACCATCAATGATGCACACGCATCAGTAGTCATCTGGAATTGGATCTGCCTTCGCAAATAAGATGCTTTAGACACTTATAACAGAGCATAATACTTTGTGAAAATACCTACTTAGTGTTTCATCTGACCTATAAAATCTAACTTGACAACTACGATTTTTAATATGATGGGCTAGAATTAGTAAAAAAGAACAGTACATCTTTAAAAAATTAAGAGATTCCATGGTAAAGAACAGTACATCTTTAAAAAAATTAAGAGACTCCAATAAAAAGAAGAGTACATCTTAAAAAAATTAAAAACAGAATACCATTTAACTACCCAAATCTACAAAGATAAATTAAGAAAAAAATTAGTAGTTGCAAAAGCAAATACAAATTATAACTATACGTACATGTAGTTGTGAGAAACCAAAGTTGGGATGAAAAATAATTGGAAGTTTCACCTTACAAAAGTTTAAAAAAATAAAAAGAAAAAAATGGTTAGAAACGAATAAAAAAAAAAGAGGAAGATAAAGTGGAAGAAGAATAGGAAAAAAAAATGGCACCAGATTGGAAGAGCTTTTCTTCTTCTTTGTTGGTGGCGCAGTTGCAAAATAAGAGAGAAATGAACCTAAGGTTTTAATAAAAGAAGGGCAAGCACTGGTATTTACAAAATGTATTAGGGACAAAGAAGGGAAAATAATCATTAAATTGATCTTTAATTCTCGTGTCCCCTTGTGTCCCAAGTGAGAGGTGATACATAAATTTGATAAAGAGACATATACAAAGATGTGTGTTTTGTCACTGTCTCCTGAACCAAAGATGTTACAAAATATAATATTGTCTCCTGTCTCTGTCTCTGTAATACATCCAAACAGAGCCTAATGCATTGAAAATGAGAAAATTGGGACAGAAACATGTAGTTAAGACTAGGAGGCTATCATAACACACTCCAACATATACTAGACAAACTAATTAACCGTGCTAAGTATACAATTTGCGTTGCATGTAATACATAATTAAGGGGTTGTTTGTTTAGAAGAAAAATAGAGGGGAGGAGAAGGAAATGAAGGAAAATTGAATAGTTCAAAAAAGGGAGTGGGCCTACCACAACTTTTTTCCTCTCAAAGGTGGATGAAAAATGGGTGAAAAAGTGTGTGTTGATGATAAAATTATTATTTTTTTATGTAATATCATAAAGAAAATTAATTAATTTTTTAAAAATAATTATTGATACATTTAATAATTATATTAATTTATAATGATATAGAAACTTTATTTAATTATTGATTGTATTAATAAATTAATTCATTTTTAATTATTTTAAATTAAAAATGATTTTATACAAATAAAATATTTTTATTACATAAGGATAAACATATAATGGTAATGTTACATGTACTATAATACACCTCCATAAACACCATTTTCAATACGAAAAAATATAAACATTAGCATAAAAATTTTATTTTTTGTGCTAATATTTATATTTTTCTGTGTTATAAATGTTGTACATAGATGTCCAGTGATACATGTAAATTAATAAAAAAAAATATTATTTATATTATTATATATTATTTTTTACAATAATTTTAGCATACACCTATTTTATCAACCAAGTCTAACCAAGTTATTTATTTCTATTATAAATAGAAAATCATTTTTATGTCAAGTAGAGGATTATTTTTGTGCTTTTTTTTATGCTATTTGATATCAAAATTATTTTTTATTTGGTATAAACATTAAAGACTGGGTTGGACAAAATAAATGTATATCTAACATTACCGTATTTTTTTAGTTTTCTTTTCCATCATTCAAAAAAATATTACTTTTTTTTCTTTACTTTCTTTTCATTTTTCTTTCATCTATACAAACACGTTGAAAGAAAATGAAAATCCACTCAACTTTCTTTCTTTTCCTTCCTTCCTCTCTATTCCCTTCCTTTCTATTTTGTTCCCTCTATCCAAACAAACCCTAAAGGTTATTCAAGTTCGGAAGAACGTCATAGGCAGATATGACCCTCATAAATGTGGGGAGTTTCCATCAAGAACCCAGGCATGGGGAGCCTGAGTGTGCTGCACATAAGGCGCAAGGATGTTTAGCAGCTCCTCAACATCGCCACACGGCTCCAGTCAAGTTTTGGCACGAAATGCATACCTGCAAAGTCAGTGCCATTTATGCCAGGAAGGAAAAAACCGTTAGCAAGCAAGCGGTGGGGATGCTAACGAGAGCCGTTCTGACGTCACAAATAAGGTAGATTTGGGGGTTCCCTTGCGTTCGTGAGAACGAGGGGAAAGATCATCGTAGCAAACCCAAACCAGTTTAGTGGTGCAATGGGAATGTTTCCGTCAACAAAAAGGTGTCACAAGAGCTTGCAACCAGATTTAAAAAATACCGAGCACGAGACCCGGATCGTTCTCCCTACGAATTAAAATGTTGTGACTTGTGGGTGGTTGTGAAATTGTTGGTGGTTGCGATTGTTAAGAGTTAAAAACAAAAGAGAATTAATGAGAATGAATGATAATAAAGATGCTTGGTCTTGAGTTGAAGTATTGTGTGTCCCTATGGACACCACCAATCCCAATTATGAATGGTTGTCAATTAAGACATGAAACCACACTCTGTCAAAAGGTCGAGCGGGCGAAATCAATCTCATTCCGTAAGTCCTAGGCAACTCATCTAGTCCGAAGGTCCTAGGCCCTTGGAACTCGAATAATCCATCAAGTTCACCTCATTAAGGACTCAATCATCACTAGCGAAAGCCTAGCGTCAACAGAACAGTTTTAACCCGGGTCTTAACTCATTCTTGTCCTTAGGGATTAGTGGCTAAGATCATCCACACTTCAACCCATGACCAAGACACAAGAACACTACTCTAAAACTAAGCCAAGCATTTTATCAAACACTTGGTGTTCACAATAAAAAAACATAGTAAATAACAAGAGAAAATGACAATCTAAGCTAGCAATTGCAATAGATCGACAAAATAACCAACAAACATCAATAATTATCAAAGAGGATAATAATAGATCATGACAAAAAATAATTTCCAGCAATATAAACATGAGAGCATAATGACATAAAAGCTAGAATTGAGAAATAGCGAAGGAGATGAAGAAACAAATAGTAAATTGCATTAAACTAACAAGAGTAACATCAAACAAGTATTCAAACACTAAACTAAAGTAAAAAGTTTGGCTAGTGGGGGCTGGAAATAAAAGGGAAAATGAAGAACAATGAAGAACTAAGGAGATCCTAACAAATTAAACTAAGAGAAAATGGGAGAAATGAAAATTCTTCCAAAAACTCTCTAAAAATTATTCTAGACTAATGAGCCCCCAAAAATGGTCTCAAAGGGTGGTGTGTTGAATGAGATAGCATCCCTCCTATTTATAGGCCTCCATTTGGCTTGAAATTCCCTCTTTGACCCTCATTTTGCTTGATTCCCACGAAAACTTGCTGCCCAAGTAAAGTAAACTTGCTGCCCAAGTAACTTGTCGTCAGAAACGTCATTGGTTGCTCCTAGTGTGCGCAATTTGCTGGTTTCTGTTAAGCACAGATGTACTAAACAACGATCCAAAATACCTTAGTCGTGAGAGGAAATAGACACTGAGAACGAGAGAAAGAAAGTGTTCCTTCCGTGGGAAAGCACTGAGAAGAGTCCGAGGGCAGAATCCGAAGAAGGTGATTGATATGACGAGAGAATAGCACTAGAATCCCAGAATTAGGATTATGAGTATTCTAGGGCTAATATGAGAGGTTAGGGTTTAGAGAATGCGTACCTTGAGGGGGTGTTACCCCCTGCTTATATAGTAGCTGGTGGTTAAGATTCGGATGGGATCTCTTCATGATCTCCTCGAATCTTTCCTCTTTTAGCTTGATCTTTTATCCTTTAGCTTAGTCCTTGACTTATGGACCAAGTAAGTTGATTATTGATTTAATGGTTTGGGTCTTATTGGGCCGGTCCGTAACATTGCCCCCACTCGGGAAACGAATGTGTTAATTCGGTTTCCGAGTAGTTTTGATGAACTTCCTACAGCCTTCCGTGTGGCATCGTCGTTGCCATTCTTCTTCCAGCTGCTTACGTGTCAGATTGTTTGTGGTACGTCGTTTCGCTTTTCTTTTGCTGATGTGAAAGAAAGAGTGGTCACTTTTGCACGTTTTTCGAAAGGGAGAGTAGTGGGAGCGGTTTCCAAGATTTTAGTAACCGTCCCATCATCAGTACTTGCCTCTTTTTTGATTCTCGAAGCGTATTGAATACGGCTTGGAGGATCAAAACTTTACCATTTCATTTTGAAACCCCACTTTTTACACTCTTTGAAACTTCTTGAGTTTCTCTATCAACGAAGAAGTGAGAAAGCGAAGGAGATCTCTCCACCTTCTATTCCAGCGATTATTGTCACAGGTACCACTTTATATCCTTATTCTTAGTACCCTTGTGTGTCGGTAGGGTCTCGTTTTTGCGTCGTTTTATCCTACATTTCTTCTTCTTCTCCCCTCCTTTGTTTTTCTTTGTTTTCGCTCAAATTAAACTCCCTGCG
>JASCZI010272307.1:0-10107 GCA_036250425.1 Stylosanthes scabra | reverse complement strand
TCGCTGCTCCCATCATATGGCTCCATATCCGTGGGATATTTGAATTTCTTGGGGAGCTCTTCCGAGAGAATGGCGAGTGAGAAGGGATGTTTGTTGTTTTCTCTGGTCGGTGGGCTTCCGACCACTGCCGATGGCTTCCACGTTCGGGAGCGCGAGTCAACCACCACTTCGTCATCGTCCGAGTACGTGAGCCTATTACGAAGCTTTTCTTTCAGCTCTTGGTCACGCTTTTCAGCCTCCTCCAACAAAGCTTGCTGCTTAGCCGCCATTGCCTCCGCCCTTTTCATTGCTAAAGCTGCAACTTCCGCATCCCGAGTTTGTCTCTCGAGGAGTTCTCTTAGAGCGGCTTCGAGTTGCTGAACATTCTGACCTGAGGGAATTATCCCCTTCTCGGGGGTAGGCTGCAGGATGTTGTCATTTGTGACGTTATCATTGAGTTGGGTGTCCACCATCTTCTGTTTGGAGGTTCAGCTTTCGTCTCAAAACTCGATTCTAGAGTCGATTCCCCACAGACGGCGCCAATGTTAAGCACAGATGTACTGAACAACGATCTAACAGACCTTAGTCGTGAGAGGAAATAGACACTGAGAACGAGAGAGAGAAAGTGTTCCTTCCGTGGGAAAGCACTCGGAAGAGTCCGAGGGCAGGATCCGAAGAAGGTGATTGATATGACGAGAGAATAGCACTAGAATCCCAGAATTAGGATTATGAGTATTCTAGGGCTAATATGAGAGGTTAAGGTTTAGAGAATGCGTACCTTGAGGGAGTGTTGCCCCCTGCTTATATAGTAGCTGGTGGTTAAGATTCGGATGGGATCTCTTCATGATCTCCTCGAATCTTTCCTCTTTTAGCTTGATCTTTTATCCTTTAGCTTAGTCCTTGACTTATGGACCAAGTAAGTTGATTATTGATTTAATGGTTTGGGCCTTATTGGGCCGGTCCGTAACAGTTTCATATAGACATATCTATACCGTTTCGAAGCTCTGGATGTTAGATTTCCAATGGCGTTGGAACCAAGTCATTTGGACCTCTGTAGCTCAAGTTATGATCAAATTAGTGACAAGAGGTCAGGATTCACAGCATTAGGAAAATTCTGAGCATCGATCTTCGGATGCAAATTTGTCATAGAATCGCTTAGAACTGGAAGAAGTCTTCAACATGAAAGTTGTAGATATTGAATTTATTTTTCTAAAGAGTCCAAGTTTGCTCCAATCCGATAACCACAGTTCCTTTTCTTCACTTCTCATTCTTGCTTCTTTGTGAAATCTCCGCTTTTGCATGCTTTCTTCAAACCATCCTTGCTTCCAATGTTCTTCTTAGCATTTCTCATGCTTTTCTCAATTCCTATGAATCTGAAATATATAGTAAAAATATCAATGCACCAATTGGGATGAGATTTTATGAACTTTTGTGCATTTTGGAAGCTAATTTGACATATAATCATTTATGAGCATATTTTAGCAAAAGATAGAAAACTTGGTCATTCACTAGCAATTGTATGAAAAAGTATTGATGAGCTTCCTTCTTTTATCCTAAATTTCATCGTCAAAAACCCCATCATCAAACGTCACCGTTAGAACTAAATAAGTGAGAAGGAAGTTTCTCCCAATATCAAAGGAGGGGGGGTTATAAAGAGTTCATGCAGGTTCCCTTGGCAGTGAAGAGAAGCTAGGTTCAACAACGTCATCTCCTCCTCCGGGAGATGGGACCATGACCGGCCTTCGAAGGCTCTATCCCAGACAAGTGCTGAAGCTCTGCCATGAGCAACTAGCAGTCTCGGGTGGTCAAATTAACTTTTTTAGGTTTCCCAAGGTATCCCCAACCCGACAGGTCGAAAACTAATCCTCCGCGGATCTGAGCTCCATTTAAGGGTTTGCCGCTGGCCACTGGAAAAAATCAAGATCATGTTAAAATGAATGCCATTCTTATCTCAGGCAGCTTAGTACTCATAAAGTATGGAGATGAGGTGTAGAACTCTTTGTCATAATTTGTCATTCTTAACTTAAAACTACTATCATAATGAGGTGAATGAATTTCTGGTAGACAATTTCTTTATTTTATCCTTTTTGCTCAAAATAAAGTTGCAGCAGAGCAGTTCATTTCCGAAAAAATACTCAAATTATGCAATTTTGAAAAGCAGTATCATCTATGCACCACAAACGGTCTAACCTATTCCCAAAACTCTTCCAATCCTAGTGGCTATGCTGTACGCAAACCTCGTATGTTAGTAATTAAAGCCATCTCTTGACGCAATGGATGGATGGTGTCCTTGCAATGTAAGATTAAGATCAGAGTTACTCTCTTCTAATTTTACAGCATAGTTCTCAATTTTCTTGAAAAGAAAGGTAACTTTATTAGTTATTATTTAGGAAAATGAAACAACCCCATACTCTTTTATAGCATATGTGTTGAAGACTTGAAGCTATGTAACCAATATTGAAAATAAATCCGAAAAATTTCAGGACTCCTATATATAATTTCACTAGATATAGCTTGTAACTATAACATATGTTTTGCAATGTTGAGCTAGACGGGATTTTGATAAAAATTAGTTGTGCAAAGCATATAGTTAATGCAATGTTCTTCAAACAAGGGAAACACATTGCATTAGGAAACTCGGGGGAAAAGTTTTCTACAAATATGGCATTAGTTCCATGCTTAACATCTCCCAATCTCCATGCAGTTAGGAAAAGTTTTCACCTGAAGACAAATAATGAGCTAACATGTGCTCTCTTCATTGATAAAAACAAATAGCAGTTTGATCTAGATTTTGGATGCTATTAGATGAGATAAAACCATTATAAAATCTAGATTGCTTAATTATTTTTGGAGTGCCCAATGCCGATGCATTTCTTTTCTTTGATCATTTCTTTTACTTTTGAGATCTAAGGTGAGGACAATGGCGTTCGGACGACAGAGGTGAATGCAACGGAGGGGACGACGCAGAGGAACACGACGGAGGGGACGTGCAGATGAACTCGACGGAGACAACCGAGACGAGATGTAACGACGCGACGACCAAGATGAAGGCGAGGCTTCCGGCGGCAATGAAGGTCTTCTATCATTGAAACGGAAACTGGGTTTTTTTCCCTGCTTCAATCACTCTGTCTGGTTATATACGGGGGCAATTCTAAAATATGAAAGACTTGTGAGTTTTTTACTAATTTTTAAAAACTTATATATGAGTTAAATATGGGTCATCAGATCTTTTATCAACCTAATCCAATGCTTCTAATTGAATGGCTCATCAGAAATGCCCAAAATATATGGGCTGATTTTAGACGAACCCTGACATTTGTATGTGTGATGTTTTAAAATAAATAAGTGATATTTTAGGGTTTATATATATAAGAGTGAGTTGACACCAGAATTCTATTTGACAATGTTAATTATGTAATTTTTTGTTTTATAGATGAGTTTTGGCTTATGGAAGAATTATGAAATGTGATTAATTAATTAAACATAAACTGCTTCATTAAATCTTCTTCAATTTGGATCAAGGTTTTACTTGAAATATGAAAGAAATAGCCATTATGAATGATTGTAATTTTCAGACTAATTTTTTTTTTTTTTTGTTATAAATTTGCCAATTTTCCCTCCATCAACTAAAATTCTATATACAAACTCTATTCCGTACCATCTTATCAATCCCCTATATTAAAGGAAAACAATAAGAAGGGGAAGATTGTACACCCAACGGTTGACAAGTATAGCACATAGCAACTTGACACCTGTTCAATAACATGCAATTATTTTAAAATATTTTATTACTCAGCTTCTGTCTAACACGTATACATAAAAAAAAAAAGCAACAGAAATAAAAAAGTATTTATTACATAGAATGGAGTAAAAATATTTTATCCAATGATTTTGCACATGTGCTTTTCTTTATCCAATATCAAGAAATGGTATCTGTTTTCCAACAAGATCTTAATGGTTGAAAATAAAAATTATTCAGATTAACCCTGATCTGAATGGTTGAGAAAAATGTCCCTCGGCTTGACACCCAGCTTAGCTGGAAAGAAAAACAACAAAATGTTAAAATATAATTAAATTTCAAATTAAAAATTCATTATTCAGATTTTTCCCTCTTTTATCTCTCTCTTATCTTCTATATATACTACAGAAATGAGACAAAACTCATATTTCACCTTCCATTCCTCTAATTCAACTAATTCAATTTTTTTTAAGTTTCCTCGGTGCATGATGCCAAGACCAAAAATTTCATGATTCAAGGAGAAAACAGTTTATATGTTCATCAAAGAAAACAGTTTACACGGGTCCCTCGTAACTCTTTCTCTCTATCCCTCTCCCTCGCACTCTTTCTCTCATGTTCTTCCTTTCTGTCTCTTCTATCTCTCTCTCGCTCTCTAAAAAGAGGTGACGACATCTAAGCATTTAGCCCCTTAAATTGACTCTCTAGCCGCCACGTCAGCAATTGAGCTTCGTAACTGTATACCATTAAGATAAGATAAGATAAGATTAAATTTAAGATAAGATAAGTAAGATAAGATTAATTAAATTCAAGTTAAAATTACTTTAGTTACCATTAACAAACTTGAAAATCAATCCGTAAAGTAACCATTAACAAACTCAGTTATTTCCATAATAAATACTTGTGAATCATGTTCATTCTAATCTCAATTTGTCAAACACCAATCCAAAACATACACAAATGTATTTCATTTAGCATGCCATAAAAAAATTTAGGGAAAAAATTTTGTAGCCATTAGTTTAGTAACCATAATAACCATTACATTCTTAATGTAACTTTTATTTCTATTATGAATTGTTATAAAATAAAATACATATTATGAATTGTTATAAAATAAAATACATAATAGTTATAATTAACTATATTAAATTAAATATGATAAGTTTATATTATGGTAATCAATCATTACTCAAAATTTGGTTAGATTTAAATATAATTATTAATATGATAACGTCGTTGGCGAGATGGTGTATTTTTTTTTTTTGGTTTTCTAAGGTATTCCCTAAGCTGACAAGTTGAAGACTAATCATCTGCGGATCTGAGCTCCATTTAAGGGTTCGTCGCTGGCCATTGGGTTGCCGCATACACAAGGCAGGATTTGAACCCCTGACACTTGCTCAAGCAGACTAGTGAGCTAACCACTAGACCAACCCAAGTTGATTATGAGATGGTGTAATTAATAGTTGGTTTGGAATGAGTACTGTGTAATAATGGCACGACGTTCAATAAACTAGGCGGGATATAGCGCCATTGGAAGCTTTCCTTTCTCTGGATAAATGTTCCCACCTCTGGTTAATAACCGATTCGCTGTTATTGATCGGGCTTCTGCACGTCTAATCTCATCAAAAGTAAAAGGAAGACATGGGGCCACTGCAATCTCATTCAATACATTGTCTTCTTCTTCATCACTCCAAATCACATGGCCGAGACCCCACTAAAATTTTGCAGCATCTAGAGGGTGTGGAAGAAAAACAGTCCAAATCTACATTCAGTAAATACCTGCAAGCCAGACTATCCAACAAGCTCTACACTTTCCTTGCCATTCTCAACATCGACATTAAGGCGGACAAGTAAAACAGCTGAACATTTATACCCTAAAAAGGTTGAATATCCTATTTGGGCATCTTGCTTTAGTAGTATGGGTGTTGTCACCCCTTTTTAAAGTAAAAGAACTCTTTTTAAATGATGTGGCTTCGTGATGAACCCTAAAAAATACAAAAACATGTGAGATATTTGCTGCTACCATCTGGTGAGGTTCCCCTGCTTTAGTAAGTGAAAACCAACCCTTTTTCTGGGGAATCAACAAATGGGAAACCTCCGAATGCACAATAAATGGGAGAACACCACAACATATAAAAAAATTATATTTTACTTGTTTTGGCACTTGAGATCATTGGTTTCCAAAAGTTGGCATTTTTTTCAAATAAACATGTCGAAAGTATTCTTAAGTTATCTAATTTTTGTTTTCCGATCTGACTCTTAATTTTTTTTTTAATAATCAGTTGCACCTCTCAACTATTGGAAGAAAAATATTTTTAACTTTTGCATTTTTGGTTGCCCATTTGACTCCTAAGTCTTTTGAATAATCTGTAGCACGTCTCAACTCAAGTCTTATTAGGAAAATTTGTTGTTACCATGTTAAATATGTTTCCAAGCAGGATCCAATTCATTTTACTAACCACCTCCAACACCCAAGTCTTGGAAGAAATAAAAGGCTTTTCCAAATTACAAAATTATTTTGAGACATGCTTCCAAATAATTGAAAATACCACCGCCACCAGCTAACCCTGTAAGGGATAAGGTTATTCTCTTATCTAAATACTCCAAGCATGCTCCAAGTTATTTTACTAACCAACTCCAACTTTCATAAATAAAATTCTACCATATCAATTTCATAAAATATACCGTAGCACATACTAATCACATTACCAAGATAAGAACCAGAAATTACACAATAAATTCAATGCTTACCTCATGTTGTTCCTCTTCTGGCCCCTCTAATGCATCACAGTTCCTCCTGTCATGCCCAAAGCTCTTACACTGTCCACAGCGTCACGCATTCTTATTGTGTGTGCTCTCGCGAAGAGCGCCCTTAGACCGAATCACCGTTGGATTTAGCAGGTTTAGTCGCTCAGCAGTTGCCTATTTATCTCGATCCCTGCCTCCCAAAAGGCTAACATTGTCATGAGCCTTACACAAGCTGGCCACAACATTCATAGCTTCCTCATAAGACTCTGTTGTTTCGCTTGCCAAGTGGCACATATACAGACAAGTGGACCACAGGGCCCCATACCTCATTCGGAATGTCCTATCATCATTCACAGCTGGATCAGGATCCACCCTAATCCCTGAGTTTGCATCCTTGCACCATCTCTTCAGAACCAATCGCCTAGGAATGTAGTCAAGGTCCAACTCCTTCAACACACACAGAATATGCCCACAAGGAATTCTGATGTTGTTCCACAGCTTGAAAGAACACTCAAACTTATCATAAGACCTATCATAAAGAACAGAATGCACCCTCTCAGGTCACCTGCACTTCCTAATGATGACCTTCTCCATGCTCCCATAGCTGTCCCTGTTCAAAACAATCATTCCAGCCATAGACATGATTTTCCTCTTCACCTCGAAGAAAACTTCTCTAGTATACATCTTATTTGCTGCCTTCTCCAATGACAGATGGCCAGTTGTTAGAACGAGTTTGGAGTAGAGCGTTTTATACTCAGCAATGAACTCATTGTTGCGATATTCTTTCACAAGATGGTCCAAGTTTTCAACGAGCTCCAGCAAGCAATTCCCTTACTTGATGAACTTCTTTAGCGTGGAGTTAATTCCCTCACATCGAGATGTAGTTCTAAAGCCAACACAGAACTTTTCGCTCAGGTAAGCATGTGCCCAATGATCCCTCTTCTCATATGTGTTGGCAATCCACCCATTGTCCTCGAGCCCAAAACTAGCAACCATCTCGGACCAGTACCTATCAAATTCATCTATGTCAGAGTGTCCATACACAGCTCCTTTGAATGCCGAACAAAATTAGACGCCCTTCACTTTCGCAACAGCGTTGCAGGCAAAGTGCCAACTGCAGAGTCTATGTGTTGCTGCGTGGAACTCACTCTTAATGGCCTCCTTCATGGATTCATCCCCATCTGTCACAACAACTTTCGGCTCCCTATTACGCATATATTCCCGAAAAGTGCTTTACAACCACTTGTACGAGGGAATCTTCTCATCCTCAAGCAATCCAAATCCAAAAATGATAGTCTGCCTGTTGTGGTTGGTTCCGGAAAAAAACTACAGATCTGTTATACATATTCTTCTTATATGTTGAATCGAAAGCCAACACATCACCAAAGCACTCGTAATCATATTGCATTAGACCATCAGCCCAAAATAGATGTCCCAGATGCCTCTCTGCACAATAAGTGTACTTAACTACAGCCAACATATCCAGCTTAGTCTTTCCCTTCAAATAGCTAACGGCAGCCACCGCATCCCCTTCGGCAATACGAGATTGGCTCACATCATCCATGTAGTTGCATAGGTCGTTCCGGATGAAGTTCAGATTGCAGTACCCCCCACTCAAGTGAGCAAAAAACCCCATTATTTGGGTTGTTTGAAATCCAACATCATGCATGTTGTGAACATGTGCCTTGTCCCCGTTAGAAAGCCTCCGATGGGGTGCTATTATGTTAGTGAATTCCGGCGGGGCCAGCGGGTGGTTATGGTTGGCAACAAATGACTTCGGCCTCCACTTTCAACTTGCCTGATCTAAGAACACAACAAGTTTAGCCTAGCAGTCTGTCCTCGTCTCAGCTTTGTGGGCCCTCTTTCGATCAATGCGTTCATAGTGCTTTTTCTCCCTCAAGCCTTGGCAATTACAGTAAAAGAACTTCCTCACTATATTCCCATGTTCGTCCTTCACTGTGTCACCCTTTCTAACCGCAAATCCAGTGTTTCTAGCAAAAACAACATAACATTGCCACGCCTCTTCCAAGCTTTCAAATCCTGCACCCTCGAATCCAAGATTCTCCTGTGTGCCTTCCCCATTTGAAGTCGCTCCTGCATGCGTTGGCGCAACTCCATATGTTCTGTTGCACCCTGCCGGATTCCCTTGTCCGTCTCCTATTTCGGGTGTCTCTTCCACCCGTCCGTCCAGCCCTTCTCCCACGTTTACTAGGAACTCTTCGTCTCTTCCTTCAACTAGCTCTGCCACCCTATCGTTCCACCCTTCGTCCCATCCCGCCTCTGAATCTGAGCTTCCTCCGTCTTCGCAATCCATTTTCCTCCAACGAAGCTCGCACTTGCAAAATCGTCAACGAAGCTTATTCACTTAACCAAAGACAGATAAACCCTACGCCGTCAACCTACGGCAACAGAGAAATTCAAATGTTATGGTTTCTCCATGGGCAACTAACATGTATGTGTTGATGTTTGCACGATTCCCCTCGACCCTCCCTTTCCAAAAGCCCTTTTCGACGGTTGCCACTTTCCTGAGAGACGACGGATGTCCCACGATCGTGCCTTCGACCCTAAACCCAAAAAACCGTCTTGGTTAGGGTTACTCGGGGTGCTAGGCTTCAAATGGTGGTGTGATATTACAATTTTACCCGTGTTATTGTTTGCTTAATTAAACCATATGATATCTGGATTAGGCTCGCCTTAACACGCCCGCTACGTTGGAAGACCCATTTACGGATACCATCATGGTCAAAAGATGGTCCGCCCTCTACATTTCCCTCCACACGGCACTTCCTCATTGAACAGTCACCAAACTTCACCTTAATGATAGCGATTGACTCTCCACGCCATGAGAGTCAGCACCATATAATAATAATAATAATAATAATAATAATAATAATAATGATAATAATAATAATAACGTAGAGTTATGTTATTATTTAAGTTAATATCTATAATTTCATATAAATAATATCAATAATTACACATTTCTTATATTACTTAATTATATTCTAGCAGTAATTAAAAAATGCAAAATTATGTGAAAATTAAGTAAAGCTAATTTTAGAAAGTAAATAAATAAATAATAACTAAATAAATGAAAGGTTATAATCATTCATAGTTTATAACCATAGAATTCTAATGGTTGAAAATGAGAGGAATTATATACCTCTAATTGACGGATGGTTCATATCCAATAGACTCAACTATAAATTGAGTTATTCCATAATTCATTTCAATCAATTCATTTCAACAAGAGCAATAAGTGTTGAGTTGTATAGAGAGTATTTTCTTTGAGAGGTTTTCTCCTATATGTACAGAGAGAGGTGTATTCTTCTTTTGTCGAGAGAAAGTGTTATTGTAATCTCCTTGTAATAGAGAGAAATTGTAAATATTCTCAAAGAAAGTCATTCAGTTGTTCACATATAATAGACAGATTCTTAATTTTTCATCTGTATAATTTTGCTGTTTCATTTTTCTGATACCTAACAGTGGTATCAGAGCCAAAGGTTGCTGATAAACAATTTGTTCCGCTGCGAGTTATCGCATATTGAAAATGACAGCAAAATTTGAGATTCCAAAATTCAGTGGGAGTAATTTTTCCGTATGGAAATTGAAGATAAAAGCAATTATGAGGAAAGACAATTGCG